>JAECUM010013435.1:0-76986 GCA_016617855.1 Megalonaias nervosa | reverse complement strand
GAGAGAGAGAGAGAGAGAGAGGTTGTCTATCGACTTTATAGGTGATTAGGGTGCAGTATAAAATTCTTCTATAATTTTTGATGCCATTCAAAATACATTTACAAACGATACCTTGCCTAAGGGAATGAAAGATAACCATCCGTTCGCCTTGCTCGCATGTCTTTAAGGACGGTAGTCCCAAAGTTATCAAGAAGAAATCGCCGTGAATCTAATATAACAAAAAATTAGCCTGACACCGTTTTCAAAGATATGGTCGCGTGTCGTATGCTGCGGAATGGTGTCTCGTTCCTTTAAATTTAGGTCTCACTGGACTCATTGGACAGTTTCGGGAGGGGATAGAGTTGGAGAATTTTCATCGGGCTGAGATAGATTGGAGAAAACAAAACGTGAATATTTTCTACAGTAAGGATACAAATGAAAAACGAATAACAAATGATTTTTATGCTTATCAGATTTTAATTAAGGTATTCGGGTTAATTCCTTGTACATCTGATAACTTTTACATGGAACCAGTTCTACCTCGAACCCTGTTTTTAACATCGTTTTTGGCATTAAAGAGGTATTTTAACTATTTTCTGTGACAGGGCGGCTAAAAAAAATCAGTAAGGGCCTCGTGAATGTTTAAAGTCCACTTAGTAAACTCAATTTTAATCTGTTTACCGCTGCAGCAGAGATACAATACATACATAAATACATAAAACAGGACGGATGTTCATTTGCAGTCTCAGCTGCGTATTTGATCTCCAATAACTCAAAAGCAAATGTAAACGGAATTTCGGATTAAGATTCTAACTGAATTTATTAAGACAAGGCTTATGCTTTTCAGGCTCATGTTATCAACCTTAAAACTTAGGGGAATCAAAATACAAAACTATCCAGTGAGAACTTACATATTTCCAAGTTCACAAGAATACATCAAAAAAGTTTTCATTTTATTTTCACTATAAAGGTTATGGATATGTAGATAAAGTCCTATGCATATATAATTCATATAATGTGCTCGGCTTTTGTCCGTGGTTTAGGGTAGTGTTTGGGCCTACCTATTGTCTTCGTCGAGGGTTGTGTCTACCTTACTATTGTCAGTTTCTTTGTTTACTTGAATGTAAGTTCAAGGCCTGACCTTGTTAATAAATTAGTGAAATTTTTCCATTTGAAATTACCCATATCCTGGGTATGTTATCTTAGATCAAGTGAAATTAGTATATATATAGGATAAGTTAAAGAAAAATATTCATTCCACTTTTAAGTTCAGTGTATGGAATTATTTATTGTTGTGTTTAGATCATTTATTTAAACTAGTCATTGGAATTACAAAGTGCTCATTGACACTCTGAACTATAAGACTTCTGTGGGATTATTGTAAATTAAATTAAAGACATTCTGTATTATATCATTGTGATACATCAAGACTATTTGTGCATTGGCACACGCATGCCTACTGGTACATTAACACATTTAATACCGGGATTCATTTGGAATATTATAAACTTCAAGATTTTTGGTTGAACATTTAGGATTATTTTGTATTTTATTCACAATAATGTCAGTTCTCTTAAATGTTCACATTAACATGAGAAATAAATTATTTGCTAATTTTAATAAACTTGTTGGTTTCACTCCTTCTGTTGCTTAGTTTAAGACCATAAAGTCATCAGAAAAGAAGGACTGCACTGTGTAATTGTGAAAAATATTGTAGAATAATTTCACAATACGTTCTGCCATTGTCAGCGTGAGATGTAATCATTAAGACTGATGTCTTGGAGAGACTTGTTATAACTTGGCAGCTTGTTAAACTCTACTGCTTGGAGGCATGAACTGAATTTTAATTAGGTTCCCTTCGATAACAGCAAGAGACATGGAGGATGCCAATGTTATCGCAAAGTCAATAGCGGAAAATAACAGTTGAGACAAACCGGGGAAATGTTATGAAGTCTTGATCTATCTGATATAGGTGTCATAAAATAACATTTTCCAGAATAGTTATTAATAAAGGTGGACTAGAGAGGATTATTCCGACTTCGTGGGAGTGATAAAAGTTATGGTTAGTGAAGAAAATAATCTTGATTGGCTAAGCTAAAAGAGGGGGGGGGGAGGCAGACGGAATTCAGGCTTTTAAGAAATTTCTCTCCCGAAATTAGTTGGTCTAAGTTGTGAGGAGAACCAGTATTTTACCTCCAGGAAATAATAAGTATTTTTGCTTAGATTGTTCAAGAGACGCGTGTCTGAAAAGGATGGACACAAAATGAGCAATTCGACTTCATGGAAAAGTGCCATTTTCGAATAAAGCACACGATCAGTCTGTTGCAAACAATGTATATTCGTTGATGTAAGTTAGTGATTATTTGTCGAACTTATTAATTTTAAATTCATAAATCAATTTTTGCTCGAGTTCAGAAGTAATTGGTTGCATGCATTACAACTCAAATACTATACGACTCATGCACCATATGAATGAGTTGAGATTTAGTTGTTTGTATGTAATATAAATCATGTATCATAAAGGATTCATGAATTTCTGGTGAGAAGTAAATTGTCTGTCTAAAATGATTTATATCATGAAAGCTGAGAATTGATTTGATTACTTCTTGCAACATACGTCAATGAATGGCTAATTAGCAAAGTAACGTAGTTAGGATAAGGAGTGAAGTCCGTTAATTCGTTATGTAATTAATTTGTGAATTCTTTTCAACCGAGAATCAAGGGTGTAAGCGTTAGGAGTATGTGTCGACAGGCATAGCTCAGCTGGTAATATATAGCGATATCAGGGCAGTAATAGTTATCTGAGCGGTCTAATTATGTCATAGTTCCAGTTAAGAATGCTTGGAACCCCTAAAGAAGACAAAACTTCACGTTAACGGGGTTGTGAGTGTGTATTAAGTTGCGAACTGATCATAGCTTAGTTCTGTTGAAATACGACAGACGATATCTGACGTAAAGCTGCTGCTGTAGGGCTTAACGCCATTTTTCAGCACAAGATAGGCTATACATGGCGGCCAGTATTAATGGTGGAGGAAGAAACCGGGAAATCCACGGAAAGAACCACCGATCCACGAGAAGCTACTGGCAAGCTTTCTCACATATCCACATTCGCCGAATCCGAGACTCGAACCCACGCAGACAGAGGTGAGATGGCAGTGATCCGTAACGGACAGCGCTTTAGACCACTCGGCCACTCGGGGCCCCCCTGACATAAAGAGTGGGAATATTGTTGATACCAGGAGGATAAAAAAAATCTGACTCGTATTTAGGTTGGTTATTATATTTTTTATTTGAAGGAAAAAAAATAGCTCCATACTGTATTTCACAATGGGAAAAGATCAGTCTACAGCCAAGACTGTTGGTGACACGAAGAGGAGACAGACAGACAGACAGAAAAGAAATACGGCAACGCCAACCTATCACCAACAGTGATTTGGAAAAGACCGGAAGCACCAGGTGATGCTGACATGCCGGGAATGTGAGTTCAATTAGTCACTTGATTATATAATGAAATTTGTTCTATCAGTATAACAGAACGGTAAACTGAATTTTGCATAAATTTTGTAACTATCTCTAAGAGAAAGTGAATCACTCAAACGTCTTGTTTAATTTAATTTTCTTTATATAAATGATCAAATTGTTATATTTTACATAAGGAGGCTTGTATTTTTTCTATTCTATGTCTCTGTTCAGATCTCTGTTATTTCATCCATTAATATCATATGTTATTCTATAGTTTACTCGATCGAGACAATAAGTCCGTGGTCGATCATCTCCTAGATAGCGATAACCATAATGAGTGGTAGATCTTACCATTGTCCCACCGCTACCACCCCTTGACACACAACCTATATTGCTTATAAAACATTTGGAATTTAAATACTAACATATTATACTGCAGCGTATGACACATGAAGAATAATTTGGAAATGTTGTCACACTAAGTTTTCTGAATTCGTGCTGTGTTCGGTAAAACGATGGAGAACCTCTGCAAACGTATCCGCGTCGACCTTGCCAGTGATAATGAAAAGGACAAACTTCGCTGGCTTGTTACTAACCCGATAGTTTAATCACGCAAATTAGTTAACGGCGGACTCATTGCTGTTCACAATCAGCAACCAAACTGAAACTGGAAAAGCTTATCTACACTGGCGCGTTTATTTTGGATTTGTCAAAGCTGCTCATGTACGAGTTTTACTATGAAAAGTTCAAACCGTCTTACCAGGACAGTATCAAAATGTTCTACATAGACACCGATTCATTTCTAATGCAGACCGCCACTGACGAAATCTATGCGGATATGGGCATGTTTGTAAACGAATTTGATACAAGTGATTATCCAAAAGATCATTCACTGTAACAGCAACAAAACGGTTGCTGGTAAGTTAAAGGACGAATGTGCTGGTAACCCAGTCGAAGAGTATGTGAGACATCCACCAAGCGAGCTTTCAGAGCATGACCTTTCCTGCGTCCGTGGCTACTGAGCGAAAATGGCATCATCATCATCTTTATGGGTCAGCAACACGGAATGCTAGGTGCCAAAGATAATGGCTTGTTCACAAATTCAATAGAAATTTAACAGGTACTGTCGAATCAACAGCACTGTTCCTTGCTACCCAAAGGAATCTTTTCTTCAAACCGTTATTCGGCCTTCTGAAAGTCCACAAGGCAGGCCAAGTGAGTGTTGCGTCCCACGTGTGTCGTCCGTCAATTTTCAAATTTTCCTCCAAGTCACTAGGTCATTTTCAATTAATGTTGGAAAAAGCGTCATACTATACCTGCCGTTTACATTCTTTACAAATTAAGCTTCTCCGCCATTGTATATGGCCATCGATACTGAAAATCCATAAACCTTTCAACAAGAGTCCCTTTAAAAGATTAACTCTCTACTGTCCGGAAGTATTTCAAGGAATTCAAATAAGACCATTCTTCCTTTTAACAACTGAGTGCGGACGCCATTTCTGATATTCTTGATCGATAAGACTTTCCAATTAGTGGCTGTGGCGAACATATTGATCGTAAGATGAGCACAATTTTCATTTGGGACAAATTAGGCGTCATTAATGGAGATTTTGTGAAAACCATGTGCAAATATCACTATTCAAGAGGAGCAGCAATAACAAGATTTACACGATGGCCTTCATGGCTGCAATACTGGAGTTTGATGCGGCCGGCACTATTTTCATTTAAATCTAACTAGACATGATAAGAGGTTCTCTGGTGTGAACCCCATGTCGATATGACTTTTCGTTTAGGGGGAGTAGTGATAACAAGGTTTTTAAAAATGGCTGTTATGGCGTCCATATTGCATGTGTTACGACTCTGCAATTCAATACTGTTAGTATTTAAAATAAATGAACTTTTTAAATGATTTCTTAAAACTGCCTAAGAGAACTGGACCAAATTCGACACCAGTGCTTCAACGGCCGAAACTTGAAAATTATTCAAGATTACATTAGTCTTATGAAATGCTGAATTTGCGCATAGCTGAATATATTTGGAAATTATCTTAGCGTACCAAGTTGATAATCGTACTGTGTCACATTCAGATAATTAGCATGGAGATAATTTTCAACTCAATATTCATGATGGCCTTAAGAATGTACGTACTTCAACATACACGTTATATAATTTGCTTGTGCACTTTAGATTATTAAAGAAAAACTACATACATACAGTAATAAACAAAGACTGTAAGTGAAAGGCTCGACAATATATAAAGGAAACTAATAACATACATCTGTAATGACGTTCCATTGTTTTAAACTTGTTATAAATTTATAAATTTTGATATTTTATATGTCGCCAGTTGCTTTACAAATTCAGAAGATTCTGTTGTCCACACATGCGTGTCAAAGTATGTGTATATCTTTCCATGCATAAGAGAGGGGTGGGTATTATGGGCGCCAGTAAGAGATCGCTGTCCCCAGTTCTACACTATGAGGTATGCCTATGAAATGAGAGAACAATTTCATGTAATGAAATTCGAGGAATTTTTTCTAAAAAATCCCCAACAGTTTGATATGTGCTCCGGAGGACATTTTGTAAGAGAAATGAAATGTGAAATGCGGAGTTCTATCCTTAATAACTTTAGCTAACTATTGATATCGTAATATTGTATGACATACATACTCCCACGCAGAGAATAGGTAAAAATTTGCAAAAGAAACAAGGATTAAGAAATAGCTAAATAATTTATGTCTTCGTTGTTTTAGAGTTCAATAATTCTGACACTATTAATTTGTATAGTCACGAACGAAAAAAAACCTTCTGAAAAATAGACACCCTTACATAAATTATTAGATTTATTTTAATATGATATCAGTGGATATAATTAAAGCAAGTATGTGGCTGCTACAGAAATACAAATAAAACTTAATTATGGCGCTTTGACATGTATGCAAGCTTGTAGACCTCAATATTTTTTTGTAGTTTTATGTACTGTGTTTGACGATACAGAAAGAATGAGATCTAATTCATGTCTTGCACGAGAACTAGGATCAAAACACTATGAGGCGTTCTTGTAATGGATACATTTAAATATTCATCTCAATTATGTCAATTTGGCATCAGATTTAGTTTCCGTACAGGTGACTATTGGAATATTAACTGGTTTACCTATAGAAGGTTTTCATTTATTATTAGGCAATGACCTAGCTGAAGATAAGTTCGTGGTTAATCCACTGGTAACTGACAAGCCTTATTTGGATAAAATAAATTGATCCTATTGACGGTAAAATCCGATTTATATCCTGCTTGTGAAGTTACCACAGCTATGGTAATAAAGGTCTCTCCAGAATAATATTGATCAGGAAATTATTCCTTTAGCATACAGTTACTGATCAATCTTTTTCTGAAGTCACCTTTGCTCCTGGGATTGATTTTATCAATAGGTATTGATTACAGTGATCCTCTTTACACTACTTATAAATCTAGTTTTATTTTGAGCTATTTGGAGTCTGTTTTTGAGATTTGTTACCAATTCCGACATGCTACAAAGAACAGGAGTAATCAAATTTACACTGTATTAGTGCAGATCATATTTGTCCTGTTTTCAGTGATAAACACTGACTTTGGCTAAAGAGAAACTTTAACCTAGCATTTACATTTTTTTAATGATGCTGCTGGCTATGCATTCATCCAAAAGTAATTTATCTATATCGAGACAAACACATTTAAAATATTTTTCAGAACTGATTGTGTGGCCAATACAGGTTATATTGAGTTTCTGATCTTTTTTTAGCTTTCATTTGAAGTGAAAAGGATGCATTCTGTTTTACCCAAATGTAATGATACTTCATTGTCAGTGAGCCACAGATTGCAGGATTCTTGTTCCTTCACAAGCTTTTTTTATATACAGTCAGGACCCTGGTGTGAAAACATGATATCACTGTCATCTACATATAATAATAGCTTACAACCATCGCCTATGCTAGTTACGATATCATTCACATAACATAAAAATTATAACAGGTCCTAAAATACTTCCTTGAGGTAAACCACACGATATTGTTCAGGGTCTCGATTTTTTATTGTTAACACTGAGAATTTGTCACGTATTTCTTAGATATGATTCAAACCATTTAACAGATTTAACTTCCAATCCACAAATGTATTATACAATATTGCATGATTCACTGTGTCACAGGCGTTTGTACATCAATCAAGATCATTCCAGTGTAGAAACCTTCTGACGTTTGTACCTTAACATGATCAAAACGTCACATCAAGCATGTCTCAATAGAGTACAATTGCATACAATCCGACTGTAATTCATTAAGTGATTTATTATTGGTTAAAATGTTTCAAGTTGAACACAGACTGCTCTTTCTAGAATCTTGGACACACAATACTGATTTACTAATTGTTCTGTAATTGTTTGCATCAGCACTTCTACCGCTTTTGTAAAAAGGTAAAACTCTGATTTCAGTTCATCGGGCAGAAGTTAACAATGTTGGTAACTGGAATTCCTAAAATGGTGGCACCATCTTTTTTTGGATGCTTTGCCACAACTGCAGACTCTAGATGTGTTCGTATTCTGGTTCCTTGTCCAGTGATCAGGTATGTTTGTATTTGTGCACTGGCCGTGTGGTCAATCAATCTCTCTGACTCACAACCTTTGGGGTATCTGACAACATATCTAGCCATAGTGTAGGCTGCACCTTCTGATTTGCTAGACACCGCTCCGGTGGCCTAGTGGTTACAGCGTTCGCCTCGGATGTGGGAGGTCGTGGGTTCGATACCCCGGCTGAGTCATACCAAAGACTTACAAAAATGGTACTAACGGCTGCCTCACCTGGCGCTCAGCATTAAGAGGTTAGTGTTAGGACTGGTTGGCCTGGTGTCAGGATAATGTGACTGGGTGGGACATCATGCTACATGTCTGCGGCACGACGCCCCAGTGCTAGACATCACTATAAACTGCCACAATGCAGACATCGTAGCAATATGACTGAAAAATTGTTAAAACTATGTTAAAAATCCAAATCACACACACACACACACACACACAGACACTGATTTGCTAGACCATAATACACCTGCTTACCGATTGTCAGCAATCTCTCCTTGCTGACACCATTCTGTTTACAGGAGCTAATTGGTCTTTCCTAATAGTAACTGGGATCTCTAGATAGGGCAATATATGAATACAGTTCTGCACTGCAACTGGATCCATCATCAGGTGGGGATTCCAAAACACTCTTCAGGGGTTCACAGACTGAGTTGATCAGACTAAGTCCGGAACCGATTAGCTTTTCCATTGCTCTTCTCTCCTCCACCAAATCCAATGTGCAGCTTCCTCAGTCTGTTTGTATAACCTTGGTGAATAAATTCCTGCAGCTAGGTCCTGTAATCATGACGAATCCCAAGCAGCGACAAAAGGTCTGTGTTGCAAAGCCACAGTATCCACCAGACTGGATTCCAGGCTTTCCATCCATTCTGCTGGCACTCATCAATGAGTGATACTTGGCCAATTTCCTCTCATATGCCTCCTCCATTCTAGCTTCCCTTGGCACTGTCAGTTATATCAAAATCACCTGTTTGATAACTATCAACCACAGTACAATACCTGAGGTTTGTACTGGTAGTTGGTGTTGCAGGTCTTTAGCTGTCCATTTATAACTGCCTCCATTTCACAATGTTGCTCTATCATCAAGGTGACTCGTTTTACTCTTTTACCTTTGTGTCTCACTATATCAAACAAAACTGATTAAGAGTTGGGACTGCTTTTAACTCTCTCTCTCTCTCTCTCTCCTCACACACACGTACACACTACACACACACACACCAATGTACTGTAAACAGGTAAAATATAAATTAACCAGACACTAATACTCTTCTATATTTGCTCATGTGGACTACTACTGTGTCCCTAAACTTTTATTAATTACAATATACATGTCATACCTGTCGTACTCCCAGAGAGTGTTTGGGGGGGACCTAAAAACTGTGTTTTGCTTTCTCAAAGGGGAGGTCAATCAGTGCGTGTGACCCAAACAAATGCTTGTCCAATTGAGAATAAGCTATATTTTCATATATTGCCTATAGAAAATGACTGGAAATTCAAATCTGAATTAAAAAAAAAAAAAAATAACTTGTCTATTATTTTTAATGCCAAGAATACACTTACAAAGAAAGTAATAGTTGGTAGACTAAGCATTGTCAAACATCAACACCATACACATACACAAGTGCAAACACTCACATAAAGTCAACTACACTCACATTAAATAAAAGCACACCTCAAGTTTCTGCCTTTAAAATCCATTGGCTGGCAAAATATATGCTTAATTTGATGTAGTCTCTGCTGCTCTCAATAGTTCAATAGGTGGTTTGAAGGTAATGCAAGGTAGTGTAAGTGTCACGAGTGTTCATCTTTGCACTCAATAACAGACTAGATGGTACTACTGTCCAAACAAATTCACTGCTGGATTCTCTGAACAAATTCTGGTTAGAACTGAATTGTTATGACGACCATAACATTAGCATCTGATGCAGTCTGACCACAAGATATGCTTGTCTCTATAGACACAAATCAACTGTGCAAACATGAGCATGTGCTTATTATTTTTCTGTCAATTAATCTATTTCTTGACTAAAATAAGCCTGAAAAGCATGGGGGTGTGTGTGATTTGGATTTTTAAAGTCAAATCGCTACGATGTCTGCAGTGTGGCAGTTTATAGTGATGTCTAACACTGGGGCATCATGCCGCAGACATGTAGCATGATGTCCCACCCAGTCACATTATCTTGACACCAGGCTGACCAGTCCTAACACTAACCTCTTAATACTGAGTGCTAAACAAGGCAGCTGTTAATACCATTTTTATAAGTCTTGGGTATGACTTGGCCAGGGATTGAACCCATGACCTCCCGCATCCGAGGTGGATGCTCTAACCACTAGGCCACCAGAACGGTTGAAAGCATTGGTCAATTAATAGCATTTTAGCAAGATTAAGATAATGAATATAAAGAGGACTACAATATACAAATGGTGTTTCTATTTCAACAGACATCATATACTTTTGAATGACTGATGTCAATATAATGTTTGCAGTATTTGCAAAGAATTAAATGCTCCCCCTTACTGCTGTGCTTCACAAAGTTAACCTCTGTCCACCTGGAGTTTTGAAATTTATTTTTGCTGGGCTTTACTTGCTTTGCTGACAGCTTATTGCTTCCTGAATTTCAATATGATCACTATTCCAAGAATTGAAACAATCATGTTTTACATTTTATATATGGAGTAAAAGTCCAAATTCAATGAAACATTGCCACTGGTCATAAACTTTATTAAAGCTGGCTTTAACATTCTCATTCAATACAGTGATGTGTACTAACATATGTTCTTTAGCATGTCTCTTTGATGTACTTCAGATGAATTGGGTTGTTGTACTTTGTGTCCTTTACCTATGCGAACTGATGAATGAAATCTCCCACAGCAGAACTGGACATGACACATTGCCCTACATATTGTCAGGCAATTAAATCTCTAAAAAGATGATTGTTTTTATCTGATCAGCTTAGCTTTTAATTGCCTCTATATCAAGAGTATGCCCCAACAATAGGTTCAGCTGCCTTGAACAGGACCGTTTACTGTTCATACATACTGCAGATTACAGGTATATAGCGAGGTGGGTGAGAAATATTGGAGGGGGTTTGTTAGTTAAAAGTTTTGGGGCTAAAATTCCTGAAAATAGTGTTTTTTTAAACATGACTGTGTAAGAGGGTCTGGAAGTGCAAAATCATGTTTTTTGTGACATGGCTTGTCAACTCAGGTATGACACGTATCTATAAATGAAACAAATTTGCCAACCATGATTGGAACACACAACAGAATAACACAAACGAGAAATAAGCATAATCCAATATATAGTCTGATACAATTCTAACAGCAACAGTATTATGAAAAATTCAATAATATTCTTAAAGTAAAAATAAATGTAATTAGAAGAGAGAGAGAGAGAGAGAGAGAGAGAGGGAGAGAGAAATATGTACAGTTTATTCATGTACCTGAATGCCACTAGCTTGTGCTGCTTGGACAGTATCTTATTTTGTCAAAAACAAGTCCATAAATAAAGTATAATAAATTACAAATAATGGTCTGATCAAATATATTCTGTTATCCAAACATATCTAAACAACTGTCAGTCAATAATCCATGGTGATTTAATGGCTGATAAAAGTTAATAACCTAGCATGTCAGCAATATTTACTCTGAATCCAAGTGTTCATAGTAGGTCTCAGATTAGTGGGAAATGCATAACATGAAATCTTATCATTAATTTTAATATACAATTAAATTATTTTAATATCTGTATTATTCCTACATTATCTGCTCTTAAACAAGTTAAATGTCCACACAATTTTAATATTTACATGGTTATTGATTAACAGGTTAAATGTGCACACAATTTTAATATTTACATGGTTATTGATTAACAGGTTAAATGTCCACACAATTTTAATATTAACATGGTTATTGATTAACATGAGTGAAACATGCCATTATTTGACCCACTTAATCCATATACATCCATTCATTGTTCTACTTTTTTTTACTCTAATTCAATTATCTGGATCATTTGGATGAAATCTTTGTCAAAGGTGGGTCCAGATAATTTACACTTTACTGAACACACAGAAAAAATATTATACATTAGATTATTTATTTTATGATAGTTTTTCTTAATTTGAGATGTTTTTCTGTCTGTGAGATTTTATAATGTTGTGCAAAACTCAGTTGTCCAAAATAGCGATGTTGACTTTTTCTTAATTTTTAAATTCCATAAACATCACTTGGCAGTTACTGAAACAATCTGCATATATACTTTGAGTTGGTATATTTTCATAGCTCTCATGGAGTTGCATGTGTTCGAAAATGTTTTATGTGTTATAAAAGTGTCTCAGATGGAACGTGACCACCATATTTACAAGACAGACAAAATCATGGGGATTTTTAGGATTTGCAGTTTTATATCATATTACACCATGACACTGGTTAGGTCTCTGAACCACTCACTGAAAACTATGTTTGAAATTTTAGCAGGAGTTAGGATCTGCAGTTTTATATCATATACACCATGACACAGGTTAGCTGTCTGAACCACTCACTGAAAGATATGTTGAAATTTCATCAGGATTTAGGATTTGCAGTTTTATATTGTATACATCATGACACAGGTTAGCTCTCTGATCCACTCACTGAAAGCAGGAAATTTGATTGAATGATAGAAAGTACTGATCTGCATGGTGAATTCGCCTAGCTTTCCCTGCCATCTTTCCATTTCATTTGGCTATCATCAGTGACACATATCCTTTGGTATGGTTTAAAGCTTAAAGAGATCAAAAGTTGGCTATTTCATTGTATAATCTATGTAAATTTCTACAGCAAGCATTATGTAGACTCTGTATAGTAATTACAGTTGTGTCTTAAGTCTTTTATGTTTGTGAAATTGTCTTTTGTGGCCAGCTTCTCCTTCAGAAATTAATAGGTTGATAATCTGAATGCACATGGCCTGGGATCACACCAGTTTTGCTCTGCTGTTTGCTAGCTTTTCTTTCATATCTATTATTTCCCAGACTAGCCTGATCTTTTTTGATCCATAGCTATTTGGAAAGACTGTAATTTGTCATGTTATTTTGAACTTATATCTTTTTTATATTTGTAACTTGTAACAACATGAAAATCCTTGATTTTTTCCTCTAAGAATGGCAGTTCTAATGTAAATGTTAATAACAATAATAATAATAATAAATTAATAATAGTGACTTTATTTAACAATGGTAACTCAATTAGCTGAAGAACTAATTTACCTTGAGGCCCTCATACAGAGGAAGCATTGTTAGTATTCAATGGCACCTCAGCACAATAATGACTGTATGGTGCCAAAGAAAAAGGAGAGTTCTAAAAATGTCGAAAGGAAGAATTTTACTAAAGATTTAGGGAGATAAACCCTTCTATATAAGCAAGGCAAATCTGAATAACCTGAATAGAAAAATTATAAAATGGTAATAGCACGAATTACAATATAAAAAACAATTTCTAATTTATTAAGGAAACAATGTCCACTGATGTATTTGTCAAGGCCGAGACTGTGACCAAAAACATAAAACATTGTGCTGATTATTTATTTGCAACATGCAGCACAGACTAAATCTGCAGACATATAATTACACAAGAATATTGTAATTTACTGTAATTAACATCAAATTATGTTTACAAAGAGGCAGATGTTTGACTTCAATATGGATTTAAGATGCAGAATCACATCTATAAAAATCACTTGTGTTTAATTATGAGTAAAGAAAAGTCTGTTCTGAAAATAGTGGTAGTTCAGTGATTTACCAGCATGTATATCTTCTTTTTAATAATAATATGTACCGAGTTTCACAGCAATCCACTAAAAACTGCAAAAGTAGCTGTATTCACAAAATCTGTTTTACACTGTATCCAGCTACAAGTACAGAAGGGTGAAAACTCTTACAAACATCACAGGAGCACAAGGATTTGACAGTATCAGCATCTTTAGATGATGACCATATTATGTACTGAAGTTTCACAGCAATTCTTTAAAAAGTACAACAGAAACTGTGAGACTAACGTAGTTGTACCAGTAAGATTGTGTTATAAAGTCCATTGACATACAACACAAAAAGGGTAATAATTGCAACAAACCTTGCATAAGCAAAGTGACTTGTCAATAAGCACATCATCTGGCGATGGCCATATTGACCAAAATTTCATGGAAATGCAAAAAAACTGCAGGATTAGTTGCGCTAATGGGATAATACCTTGTACTGCATTAAGCCACAAGTCAAATAATGTGAATAACGATGTAAGTTTCATAAAGCAAAAACCAGCTGTAATCACCTTAAGATAGAGTGTACAAAGTTAGATGCAGACAGAAAATGTTAGAGTAAATTTTAAATAATGTTAAACATATATCACTGTTCAGAGGAGAAGTGTGCATGGAAATTGTAATACACAGCCTCTGAATTGCCTACTGCAGATAGCTTGCACAATGATCAAGTGAACAGGAAAAAAATGAAGTCCCAGTCTTATCTTAAGAGTAATCAATGCAGACAAATATAATGAGACAGTCCTTGATTGAATTCTGATCCAGAATTGATTAACCCTTCATGAATAAATAATGAGACAGTCCTTGATTGAACTCTGATCAAGAATTGATTAACCCTTCATAAATAAATATGAGACAGTCCTCAACTGAGCTTTATCAAGAATTGATTAACCTTTCACATATAATAATGAGACTCCCTGATTAAACATTGATCAAATACTGATTAACCCTTCATAAATCATAATGAGATGGTCCCTGAGTGAGCTTTATTACGAACTGATTACCCCCCCCAATTAATAATGAGAGACTCCCTGACTGAACATTGATCAAATACTTATTAAACCTTCATAAATAATAATGAGACATTCTTTGATTGAGCTTTATTATGAATTGATTAACCCTTCATCCTTAATAATGAGACAATCCCTGATTGAATATTTATCAATAACTAATAAAACCCCCATAAATAATAATGAGAGACTCCCTGATTGAATACTGATCCAATACTGAATAACCCTTCATGAATAATAACGAAACAGTCCTTGACTGAACTCTGATGAAGAACTGATTAACCCTTCATAAATAATAATACAAATGTTTAAAAAAAAATAATTACATCAATGTTTTTATCAACTGTAAATTGCACTACTGAAGCTGCATATGTATATATTTGCACACCCTCCCATTTGTTTTGTACTCCCTACTGACTTAAAAAATGGAACATAGCTTCAAGGATAAAAAAGAATACACAGAACTTAATCATTTCATTGATTACTTTATAATTTCAAACCTGATTGTCTCCAGGGGGTTCCTGGCACTAATGAATGAAAGGACTATGTTTTGTGCATTTTTTTATATCCTTGATGCTTTTTATTTTAAAAAATCAAACTTAAAGGGGTGTGAATACTGCAGTTATGTTAATTAGGATGAGAGTATTTCTATTTGCGGGACACTAACTTCAATTGCTGCTTCTTTTAGTATGTAAATATGTTGCAATTAATGTTGATCTTGATTATTTTAAAGAATTATCAAGAGATGATGGAAATACAGAGAATTTGCCACTTTGTTGCCCTATGCTCACATGATGGAAGACAGAGATATCCTGGATGTACGTTCTATAATGGAGTGCATTATATACATATACAGGAATGTGAGAAAAAGTATTCCTCTTGTTTTTGTTTACATTTTAAAACACCATCAATAATAGGCATATTAATAAAACCCAAACATTTGTGCTCAAGCACTGATCCGTCATGATGTAAAACAATGGAAAGAATCAATGGATAATGTAAAAAAAATGGAATGTTTGGCATTAAATCAAAAACAGATTTACAGTATCAGCAAGATTTTTCTAACAAATGACTTACAAATTTTATGCAAAAACTATATATGTAATCAATGTCACACAGAGGAGATATGAAATTAAAATACACTAACATATTTTACGTACAATGGATTTCTGTATAATTATCATTTTCACATGAAAATGATTAGAGAAAAATGGGCTACAATGAATAACTATGAAAAGGCACACAAAATACACAAATAATCTAGAGCATTTCCAAGATTTTGCTACATCAAAGACTCTTAAGAAAATCAAACTCGTGTTCTAAACACATTATATAACTTTAAATGCTATGAAAATGGTACAGGCTGTTGGTAAAAATGTTTTGTACTTACCATGACACATCTGCATACCAAATTGTATGACCAATATAGCAAACTGAACTAAACATAAAACTTGCCTTGTAATGCACACCTATACACAAACACAGCAAACAACTCATTCTAGAAAAATACTTCTTTAAAAGATGTTTCTTAAATATGATTAAAAAAAACTAAAACAAATGAATGCAAATATGTCAGGTTAATATACATGTATTACTGAAGACTGGAGCCTGCTTAAGAAAATTAGTACCATGACATAGAATATAATCTACAAACCTTTTAAACATCAGTCATATAATGAATTGTATCCAAGAGATTTGAAAAGTATATCTAAACACACTCAGATATGGTGTAAAACATACCCCTAATACATATCTAAATCTCACACACTGTTTCACAATTTTACTGTATATAGTATTTATGCAAATTAGATAGGACTGCTGCATATATTTTTCACAGCAACTTAACATAGCACTCACATAAATCTTCATCAAAGTATTGACAATACTGATGGTTTGGAGGGATGAAGTGATTCTGAGTTACATATCACAGACATCTTGCATTAAATAATTTTCATTTCTGTTTTTCTTTTTATCTCGTTTGATAATTTAAGTATTATCATCAATGAAAGCTTGTATCAGGTCAAATCATTTACCTCAGTTTGAGCTGCCTTCTCTCCAGACATATAAAATTGACATGAAAGGTCAGTAGATACATATTTTGTGAATAAGGTTAGTAAGACTATACATTTGTTACTATTTTAAGTAATATGAACTAAATTTGGTAACACAGAATAGACTCCAGTGCATCGCCATGAAGGAATTTAAAACCATTCAAAAGACAAAAATGGGTTTCATCACTAAACAATATTGTACACTGCACTTAGTTTTAATGACAAATAACTCATTATTTACATTTATACAACTCTTGAACAAGAGTACCAGAAACAATTAATTATACAATTGTCCACAATGTAAATAAGTGAAATTTGTATGCAGAAACTATTTTTCTGCTTCCAGTCACAGTGACCTTGACCACTGACCTTTTGACTTCAATCTCAGTAATTTTCTTCCTTACACTCTGAGCAAGCTGTCTACAAGTTTAGTTAAAGAGATGCAGAACTAATGTCACTGAGCAAAAAACATTTTTCTTCTTTCAGTCATAGTGACCTTGACCTATAACCCCTTAAATCAATAGGACTTCTTTCTTATCCACAGTGCAAATCATCAACACTGATCAGTTGAGGTGTGAAGTAGAACTGATTTTATTGTGTGAAAACTATTTTCATTCTTTCAGTAACACAGACTTTGACCTTTTGAACTGTCAACTCCAAAATGCAAGTGATCAAAAAAAGTTTCATAGCCACAGATGATAAAGAACCCAATTTGTTGTGCAGAAACCACTTCTCTTCTTTCACAGTGACCATAGCCTTAATTTTGTGAGTCTTTAAGACACAGTTTTCCTTAACTCCAATGCAAACCCAATGCAAACCATTAACAATTTTGTGAGTCTTTAAGACACAGGAGTTTTCCTTAACCCCAATGCAAGCCTTTAACAATTTTGTGAGTCTTTACGACACAGGAGTTTTCCTTAACCCCAATGCAAGCCATTAACAAAGTGTGGCAATTGCAGATGTGTTAAAGAGTTCTTTGACCTTTTGGGCCTGAACCAGTAGGATATATCCCTTATGCCAAGTGCATGTTATCCCAAAAAGATTGGTTACTGTAAGTGGTGAACTCAGTTTATATATAATGTGTGCATAAACAATTTTATCCTTTTCTGTCAAAGTGACCTTGACCGTAGACCGTTCTTCCTATAATTGATAGGTTTCTTGTTACCCTACATGCATACCATCCACAAAATTTGGTCCAGGTCTGTTTTTTAGAACTACTGTTGTTTTGCAAAAACCATGTTTCTTTCTTCAACCACAGTGACCATGACATTGGACGTTTAAAACCCCAAAATTAAATAATTACAGTTCTTCAATACCACAGGCACAAATTAACAATAAAGTTTGATACCTGTAGATTGTGGAGAACTCAAGTCATTGTGCAGAAACACTTTCTTTTTCCCATTACAATGACCTTGACCTTTGTGCTTTTGAGTCTGAAATAGGGACCTTCCTTACTTTGACAAGCCATTCAAAAACTGGTAACTGTTGATGGTGGGAAGTTTTAGATGTTGTGCAGAAACAATTTTCATTCTTTCAGTTACAATGACCTTGATCTTTCATTGTTAGACCTTGAAACTGATAGAGTTCTTCACAAGAAAATATGCCAGCTCTCCACAAAGTTTGGTACCTGTTGATGGTAAGTAACTTGAGTCATTGTGTGAAGATAATTTTCCTTCTTTCAGACACAGTAACTTTGGCCTTTGATTTTTTATAGACTGAAACCAATTGAGTTCTGCCTTACCACAAACCATCCAGTTTGGTAATTGTAGATGGTGAACAACCTGAGTGATTGTGTGGAAACCAAATTTGTATGAATGGATGGACAGATGGATGTACTGATGGACAGACAGACAACATCATAACATAATAATAAATGACTTGCTATTTACATTTAAACAAATGACATGTTTTTAATATAAATAAGCAACTGCTGCTTAGCAACCTGTACTGCCAGCAGCAATGATCATAAGATAATTTCAAAACTCCACATTCACTGCCATTCAATCTCTGTTGTTTGTTTTTGTGTGCAGTGTCAAAAAGTGTATACTCTCTATTTCTCTCTCATTTTCAAAACTGGACCTTATTTATGGTCATATACTGCATATACAGCACTGATTAACAGTATCTGATTTGGAACAATCAATAACTTAACATTTTTAATTTAAAAGATTCTGTCTACTGGTGGAAATTCCTCTGCAGTTTTCACACATCCTCTCCGTTCATACTGATTAATAAGTCGCTTCCATACTTCATCACACTGAAGCAGATTCCGGTTGCCTGTGGAAAATATTGTACACAGTATATTAATAGAGTATAAGGACCAACAATACTGTTTCAAAACTTGTTTCCCTGCTTTAAAAGAAATCAAAGAGAGTTTTATTAGTGGGGAAAAAGTTGTCTAGTAATAGCAACTTCACCTATAATGATGGAGTGTATAGTAAATGGCCATGAGTGAATTCCTAATACCAATTATTCAGGCACTTCTACCGAAATTGACACTTTGTTCTCAAAATGTCTCAGAAATTAAACAATTCATTAGATACAGTTGAATCATGTAGAGTACAGATAATTTACAACAATTTATCATTAAGTGAACATTTGATAAACATGAATATTTCCAGGAATAACAATAGGTGTTAAGTTATGTGTAACTTCTCATTATGTTAGCAGAATGGTTTAGGCTACAACATGAACATGTGTAAATGGCTTATTTTAATTTATTGCTTGTAAACAATCGGAAACCATATAAACAAACATTTATGTGACTTTCATTAATACTGAATGATATAGTTTCACATTTCTGCTTAACTGGACTGTTTGGTGGGATTTGTTGTTCAATTATTTTCCTCAAGTATGTATGATTTCCACTTAGGACATGACATAACTTGGAATTAGCCTAAGGTGACGAGAGTTACAAATGCCTGGACTCAAATTTAAACATAGATGTTGATCCCTACCAGCTGTTGAGTATGTAATTGGTGTATCCAATAAAATTCTCCATCTTTCTGATTAATGTTGCTATAAGAGATTTGCATCAAATTGGATGATTTCTGTTACTTGATGCAGAATACAGTTTATATTAAGTTCAGATTGGTTAATTGTATAGACACTTGGGTGTCATTTATGAATATCCCTGAGGTGTTCTTTTATTTTCACTTGTAATTCCCTTTTCTGTCTCACCTTCATACTGTGTGCCACAGATGTGGCAGGTTAGTAACTAAGTAACATTATGTGTAGTACAAAGACCTCTTAACTTTGAAGTATGGCTGAGGTTTGTAATGTTCTTTTAAATATTTTAGATTTTATGCCTTTCAGGCAACTCTTGAAGATAGTCTGCCACTTTGTGTAGTTTTACAAATTTTGTTTTTGGTTTCCTAGCTTCTTTATATGAAGGAATCGTGTGGTTAGGTAGTAGCAAATGCTTGGCTTGTTTGCGTTCTAATGTCCAGTTTTCTCTTTTTGTTAGTGTTTGCATCTCTTCTAATCACCATGGTTGTGGAGAAGTTGGATAGAAGTGCTGATGTCAGTGGATTTGGGACCTATCAGATAGGTTTCCTACACTTCTGATTAAACTTTAACTGAAAGTGTTGCCTGATAGGATGTAGAGGCATACCCTCCCATCTGCTGGGTACATTGATCTAGTCGCCCCTGGTCCCTGACTGGTTTCATTATCTTTGTAATTTATCAGAAGGAAATGGTCTTGTTGATTCATTTATTCATCTTTTCCTAAAAGACAGAGAGAGACGGACAGAATGGATATCACGTTTGGTATTGCTGTAGTTAAAAGGAATCCATTTGGTTACTGTGTACCAAGTACAAATTTTGGTAAACGTTGCAGCTTTCAAAGGTTCACCATCCACATACTGCCTTACACCAAAAGTATATACTCTGTCTCTCTCTCTCTCTCTCAAAGTGGAACTGATTTATGTCAATATATTCTGGATAGGACATTGATCAATAATTTGGTCTTTTAATTCACTGATTCATGCCTGCCAAATTCTGCATTATGTAAGAGCTGAGTCTATGCCTCTTTTGTTTAGAAGCATATACCCACCCAAACAGTGTCTTTTTGAGATTCAAAAAGTGTTTCGAGGTGGGGGTGGGGGGAAAGGCAGTGTTACCCAAAAGAGAAAATGAGAATAAGCTATCTTTTCACGTCAGCCTACAGAAAATGACTTGATTTTCAAATCTGAACAAAACAAAATAGCATGTATTTTTTAACATTTAATATACTTACAAGAAGAAGACATAATTGGTAGACTTAGCAATGTCAAATATCATCACCACACACATATGCGCACACTCTTAAAATCCCAGCCACATAGACATTAAATAAAAATACACCAAGTTTCTGTCCTTCAAATCATGGACTGTGGAATAAATTCTTAATTACACAGTCTTTACTGCTGTCAATAGTTCAGTAGAGGGTTTCAAATGAATTCAGTTATTCTGCTTAGTCTTTTGTACCAATGCATACTAGCTTGATGGTCTCTTTCACAGCAGTGTTCAAAGGACTTGTGATGACATCACCCTCATTTTTGTCAGCCAATTAAGTAATCTGTGAAATGGTGATTATTTATCTCTGACTGCCTTGTCTTTAATTGCCTCCAGACAATTAGCTGTATATTCTGTCCTGTTGATAGTTTTACATGCAACTGAAGCAGGACTGTTTACTGTTTATACATACAAGAAGTTAACAGGCATATAATTATGGTGATCATTAACTCTTTACCTTCTTCAAGTACTTACTGCCCTGCCTACTAAGCCTGATAAGCAGCCTGCCTTTTTGCTGCTGTTTGTAGGCTGAACCCCAGAGCATCATAAATCCTGCCAGAGTGAGAGCTTCTCGAGTTAGTGCACATGCTGTCTACATTCTGTATATCAGGGGTGCACAACCCGTGGCCCACAGGCCGGATCCAGCCCGCAAATGTGTTCTGTCCGGCCCTCAGGGCAAATTAAAACAACACAGAAATCTGGCCAGTGAACAGTAATTAAAGAAATAAGTGTTTGCGGCCCTCGAGTGGTCTTAAAAAATGCAATCTGGCCCTTAGCTGAAAAAGATTGTGCACCCCTGCTCTATATCAATCTTGTCCCATGCAAACTATGTAATTTAATGAAAACTAATATTTGAAACACTTACCAAAGCTTTGTGCCACTCATTTCCACCAACAAGTACATATAATCCTCAGGAATCAATGTTTATATTCATATATTCATAATAAAAAATACACCTCGAGATATCTTGTGTTTATAATAAACTGGAATATTTCTTCAGGAATAAACTGTAAAAAGAAATCTATCTCCCTTGCATTTTTATCTAAATTAAATGTTGGCCCTGAATCTACTGTAAAGTTGTCCACATTGTAATGGTCCCATGTGTCCCGACCAGAAAAGATTGTCACATGTTACATCCTCAGATTCAGATAAATCAGAAATGTCAGGTGTCGAAACAGGACTTATACTAATGTCTGATCCTTCGTCTTTAATCGGATCATTAAAGGCAATGTCATCCATTTCAGATCCTTCAAAACCTTTATTAGAATTGTTGTCCAAATACATGAATGTTGCCATTTTGTTTTACTTTG
Organism: Megalonaias nervosa; assembly: GCA_016617855.1. Lineage (NCBI taxonomy): Eukaryota > Metazoa > Mollusca > Bivalvia > Unionida > Unionidae > Megalonaias > Megalonaias nervosa. The sequence goes on along the minus strand of JAECUM010013435.1, from coordinate 54,499 downwards.
ATAATTAACCTTGTTTTCAAAAGAAATTCCTGCTTATATGGTGTAAAACTACCAACAGAACACTTTCATCATTTGATATAAGGACTGCTATCATTGGCTAAATATTGTTAAAAAGACCAGATGTTTGTGATTTCATCCAGTGCAAGGCTTTAATACGAAACGTTGATATCTATATCTGGGGTTTCCCAACCCTTGGCCAGAAATGTATGAGCCAGCTGGGACAGAGAGAGTGTTATTAGCAGCTTGCATATGCGTCTCTGGGGTTACAAGGCTATTTTTAGCGTCACATATATGCATTAGCAGAAGATAAAGAGTTAAAGGTCTCCCCACCCCACCCCACCCCACCCCCTCTCTCTGTTTTTTCTTTCTGCTGCTAAGATTACTGGAAATCACTGTTTTTTTAACCACAACCATATCAATGGATTTGGGAATCAACATCATTGTCTTTAACGTGACATGTGTTAGGGCAGGTATGCATGAGTTCTCAATGGATATCTATATATGGTTTGTAATACAAAAGGAATCTGACCTATGTGCTGGCATGTAATCTCTGGTAGCAAAATAAATGCATTATGAACACAAGTACATAATAAAATAAACGTGTTATGAGCACAAGTACATATTAAAATAAACATGTTATGAACACAAGTACATATTAAAATAAACATGTTATGAGCACAAGTACATAGTAAAATAAACATTATGAACACAAGTACATATTAAAATAAACGTGTTATGAGCACAAGTACATATTAAAATAAACGTGTTATGAACACAAGTACATATTAAAATAAACATTATGAGCACAAGTACACAGTAAAATAAACATATTATGAACACAAGTACATATTAAAATAAACGTGTTATGAACACAAGTACATATTAAAATAAACGAGTTATGAACACAAGTACATATTAAAATAAACGTGTTACAAACACAAGTACATATTAAAATAAATTTGTTTTATAGTGGATTTTAATGCTCTTTCAAACAAAGTTTGCAAATTAATTATGAATCAGATGTTTATGCATAAATAGATCATATCAATATGAAAATAATTGAGGTGCTGAATTTTTAATATCCCTCAGGATATTTTAATCTCAGATAGTAATTATCGTTATTGCATCTTGCAGATACTACTGCTCTTTGGAATATAAAAAGGAAAATGCCCCTTTCAGCTAACAATATTAGCTAAATAATACATTTAACTTCAGCAATCCATTAATCAAACTGCTTGAAATGATTTTCCAACATTTAGGTTCATACTGGTAATCAGCTTTGCAGAGTGCAAGAAAAGTAACATTGCAGATAACATAAATTGGACTTTCTTTTGGAGCCAGGAAATTTTCTTTCCACCATATAAAGCCAAAGACTTTTTGACCTGATCATAATGGTTACACAGATAAGAAGGTGTATGGGTGGGTGGGTCTGACAAAAATATTTTTTTTTCTAGAAAGGATGGATCCCTTTCCTGAAATATCACCTTATTGCCGCTGACTGAAGATAAATTGGATTGTCACTTAGCTAACTTTATCCAGGTATAATTGTCCACTATTTGTGTGTAGAGTTAACAAGAGACTCACATGAACTACATTAAAAGTTTTCAAGAATTACACATAGCAGCAGAGACAAATCTGCTAAACGAAACTGCCATGACCTTTTTCAACATAAGAAAACTGCAAAATATGAAGCAGTGAGAAAACGTCAGTTTACTAGATATGCAACATGAGGCCCCTAATACTGGTAATGTGTGAAGAAGCTTACCCACAATGACAATCCCTTTTCTGGCCCTGGTGAGGGCAACATTGATCTGATGGTGGTCATATATAAATCCAAGGTTGTGCTTGCACCAGCCCAATGTGGGATTTTTTTCTATCATGAACTCAGGTAGAGATCTCACAGTGCTAAAGATGACATAGTCCCATTCTCCACCTAAATATTTAAATGAAGATAATGATGAGTCAGCATTGTCTATACTGAGCAAAGTGGGCTGTAATTCTGGTATCATATTAGGATGAATGAATTCAGGGCCTAACCACGAATTAACACAATAACAGCTGTATGGCTCAGATTAAAGATAAAGCTCTGAAAATGTATCTAAACAGAAACAACTGCAAACAAAACTTTAGGAACATAAATCGTTTGAAATAAATGTAAACATGAAGACACAAGTTAAAAGATGAAGGCATTAAAATTCTGTAAAATATATATAAAATAAATGATAAATGTAAAACTTAAAATCCTTATCAAAATTCCATTCCCTCAAAATGTCCTAGATTTTCCCTGCTGGCATATTTAGACCTTACCAAACACCTCTGTAACCTCAGCATGACCACTCAGTTTGCTCTCAAAGTTGTGTTTAAATCCAGGAGTTTTTAAAATTTGTCTGAAGTATGTAATTATAGGGAGGAAATGTAATTCATGCAAAATGTAAGACCTAAACATTCTCATCTACAACTGGAATAACAGAACCATTAAGATAGAAGTTTGGTTTATAATGTCAGTGTAATCAGAAGAAGTGCATACAAAGAGCTTTAGACTGAGAAAATCTGAAACCAATTTTCCACCTTATTTCTGAGCAGTCATTAAATGGATCTGTTCTTGGTTTTTAAAAGCATATACACTCTTTGACCTACAACATGGAATCAACATACTATCAGCAGTAACTGTTTAAGTTCATGGATAAAGGCAGTTTGCTATGTTGTTAAATAAATTTTGAGGTGGAAAAGGTGGACTGACTGACAATATGCTGCCTCGAGGTACATCCATATCATAAGGATAGAAAGGGTGATATCTACCATGACCAATGAAATATTCTGTAATAAGTATTTCTAGTCCAACTTGAGGGCCAGTTGTGCTTTTCTGAGATCTGACTCTCAGTACTAAAGGTCTGATAGTACATTGGACACATGATACTAACATCTCCTACACTCAGCTACCAGACTGCTGCTGTCCGTCCCCTCTTACAACATACTGGAGGGTGCATCAGGACTATTCTACAACCCCTGGCCCACAGGAAATATCGTACAAGGAAAAAAAAAGACGGTTCTCACTTGTGAAAGGCATGAACATGTTAAAACATTTCATAAAAGCTAGTTTTTAATTCGACATTTTTTATTTCAAGTTCATTTTTCAAATATCCTTCTATTAAACAAAAATGTCATAAAACCTGGATAGCTCCATACTTTTTCTCTTGCTGTGAGAACAATGAACAAATTTAGCAAGAAAGGCTTCCACATTTTCATGAAGAACCACCTTGAAATTCCTTATTAGTCTGTATTATTTGAGCACATAAATTAAACTGCATGATCTGTGTCAACATTTAAGCGAATGTGATTATTTTGGCTCTTATAGAGTAGTAACACAAAAACAGAAATCAAAATATTTAGCAAAATGAGCATTAGATGACTTTGAGTATTTTGTGTAAAACCAGAAAAAAGGGTTTGAAAGTACAAAAAAAGAGTCACACATTTTGTTTTTAGACTTTTTTAAAATGGTATAGCAATCACTGAAGAAAGCCCTCTTACAAGATAATTCTGCAACCATCATCTTTATGAGACAAAGAATGGTACATTGAGAAAAAACCCTAACCATAATAATGTGTTAATATCAGGTAGTGACCTGTGATGTATAGTACCACATGACTGAAATGTGACAAGTAGTACCAAAGGACTGAAATGTGACAAGTAGTACCATGACTGAAACGTGACAAGTACACACCATATGACTGAAACATGACAAGTAGTACCATAGGACTGAAACATGACAAGTAATACCATAGGACTGAAATGTGACAAGCAGTACCATAGGACTGAAATATGACAAGTACCATTATAGGACTGAAACGTGACCAGTAGTACCATAGGACTGAAACATGGCAAGTAGTACCATATGACTGAAACATGACAAGTAGTACGATATGACTGAAACATGACAAGTAGTATCATATGGCTGAAATGTGATGAGTAGTACCATATGACTGAAATGTGACAAGTAGTACTACATGACTGAAACATTATGAGTAGTACTATATTTATGACTGAAATGTGCTGAGTATTACCATGTGACAAAGATTTCATAGGTCTGATTCAATACAAATAAAACTCTAAGCTGACTATGCCTTTTTAGCATTTAGTGTGTTGATACATTATCATCTGTTGCCAAGTTTAAAAGTAAAAAGCTGTTTTTAAGTTCCTGAAACTTATTAACCATTTTGTCGTTCCTGGTGAAAGTTCTGTCAACTCAACTACCAAGACACCAAGACAAACAATTATAATCATTTATAAGATGTCATTTGTTATCTTATTTAATATTACAAATATGTCTATAGATTCATATTCACTTCACTGTCAATGTTACCAGAGACAAACAACTGAAAACAATAACTTATAGAAACCATCCACTATCATTTACATGGATATGGCAACAATGTTTCTAAAATCAGATTTATTTTACTGTCATTTTAATTGGTAGCCTTATCAGTCATTTTCCTTCAGAAATAAATATGACAAAAGTACTTTTTAAAAAATCATCCACTTTTCTCCTGAAGAAAAATTATTACTATCTACATTTGATAGTCATCTTCACGCATAAGAGGAATATGTATTAACATCTGTCATCTACACCACTCCCTCGATAACTCGCGCCCTGATAACTCATGAACCCACTTATAACACGAGGTCAGGCATGGATCCCATTTTTTAAAACCAGAAATTACCTCAAAAATAGATCCCTATTTTATGAACTTTATGGAATCGCGATCAAAATTTGCTACAAAAACTTTGATATATCGCTCGTTTTATCGTCAAAAATGGTAGATAGGACATGGAAATTTTAATCAACATTATGAAATACCAAATTTAAAAATAAGTCATACAATTTTTTTACATTTTCTTTCCAAGTGACATTCCTAGCACACCGCAATTAACAATATGTAAGGAAATTTTGATCAATGAAAATGTCACGTCGAATGGAGGCTGTACTTTAATAAATAAATACAAATTAAATAATTTTTTTTATCAATTGAAATTTGTGTTCTAGTTCTATCTTCTAGTTCCTTTTAAGTGTAATCATCATAAATGCAATGTGTCCTCTTGTAATTAAACATAAAATATGTCAATCTACCATAACAGCTATGTCCGCGAGCATTTCTCTGAGAACCTATTTAGGTGCTGACCATGTTTTGATAACTGACTTGAAGAAGTATTTGTTGCATTGTTGCACTGAATTAAAAGCTGGCCTCCTTTGCATTATCACGTTAATTATGTTTTTTGAATCAAATAATGGAGGTGAAATAAAAGAAAAGTTAAAAGGCACGAAAAGCCTACAAACTTAAAATCTAGCTGCCCCGGTCGTATGTCGGGTGAACTCACTTCAGTTGATCAACTGAACACTGTTATAAATGTTATTGTGTATGTAACATAAACTACCTTAAATTAACCGACTCATTGGTAACTGTGATCAAAGATAGCACGGCAACCAAGCGAAAAGAATACTATACTTTGTAAAATAAAGAACTTGGTTTCATAGATACGGACCATTGCAGGCAAGAGAGTTTCAGAGAATTCTTGAACTGGCACTCTGAGATATCCTCAAGAATGATAAAAAGTTTCATTAATACTTCCAATGAAATCACGATATCAATAGTGTACTAATTGAACAGGACAAAAATTGAGATTTGACGTAGACGATTGTCTCAAGAAAATTTTGCTTGCTTTTTGAACAAAAGGAATCTTGTCTGGTGGTGTATCAACAGTTAGTCTAGTTCCCTGCTCTTTTCACTCCCAATTTGGTAGGATACAATGCCATACCACTCCGGGAACCAGACTCATCAAGAAAACAAAAAGCAGTGATGTAATACACACGTTTTCGTGTTAATGTAATGGTTGTTGAAACCAGTTGGAACAATCTTTCACATGTTGGACATTTTGAAAATAAATGTTATTTAAACAGAATAACGAACAACTTCATTAGAAAAAGTGTGTTATTAAAAATTATTATCGACGTGAATGTAAAATGAGGATTCAGTCATTAAACAGCGACGTTCCCTAACTCCGACCCCCCCCCCGGTAACTCGTGCCCTCGCTTATAGCACGGTCTATGTTTGCAGACCCCGTTGTGTGCGAGTTATGGAGGAAGTGGTGTATATTGTGTTCATATATACCTTGACTGGCAACAACGGTATTAATATTTAAATTTCTGAACCCCTGTGATGAGAGTTCTTTCCGCAGTTTATGACACTGGGCACTGTACTGAGAAATGACACTGATCCGGATACTCTTCACCTTCTCAGAAATCACCATATGGGAAAACACTTTCACCTTTCAAAGTAAATAAGATTACAATTATGTGTGAAAAGAACTTTATATTGGAAACATAATTTCAGAACCCTAAAATTTTCTTCAAGAACTGCATCTTTAGTGTTGTATTTGCCAAACGATGTTCAACTGATTACATTAGGAATATTAGCCTGCTACCTCACAAATCCAGCCCTACTAAGAGATGAAAAATAGTCTTTCCCATCTATATCAATAGACAAAGGGCAATAAATCTTGCCCATTACATCCCCTTGATACCACCAAGTGTCACGAGTTTTGAGCTGAGCCAGATATTAACGAGGATGCTCGCATGGTGGGGTGGTTGGGAGGGTGTCTAAGTAATGTGATTGGGTAAGTATTCTCAGAAAAACATAATTTGCTTAAAAATAATGTGTTGTCCTTCCAATACATTCCCCAATCATATTACATTAGGAGAATAAGTAATAGGAGGGAATGCTGAGCATCTGACCCCTACCTTGGGTATCCTTCCAGGGAAGAATGGTTGAATTCCCCATGGAAACGATAACCTGTTGCCCTAACTACATCAGCAACACAGCCTGGGGGCACATGACCTGTGAGACCCTAGGATATGGTTGAGAAGATGATTACTGAAATCTTCTTACCTGCAAAAATTTTCACCAGTGAACACACCGATGTTCACAGTCTGAGTTGATTGCTCCAGTGGGGTCTGTGTTGCTGCCACTGGACCCAACACATTCTAGGTTGCCTCTGTGATGTCAAATCTCTGAATGGAGGCTCAAGAACGTGGTCTCCTCCTGCCAGCCATCTCAGGTTGAAACTTCGCATTTGAACACAAGGCTTGCAGAGATTGCTTGAAACTTCTGAGTAGTAGTCTATATGAGGTTACTCTGATCTGGTGAGACTTCAGAGTACACCAAGCATACAACACACTTCAGCCATGAAGAATGGGCTTGAAGTGCAATATCCTGTGGTCTGGCTCACAGGGTTTGCTCAAAACTTCGGAGCAGTAGGCTGCATGTGGCAACTTTGATCTGGTGAGATGTCAGAGTATACCAAGCATATGACCCACTTCATCTATGGATGAGAGCAAGCAAGTAACAACTGTTTGACTACGGACAGATGGTAACCTATGTTTGGCTATGACGCCCAATGGTGTCATGAGGACCACCGAACCTTCCAATCTGAACTGTATGGAATTTGGGTCGACATAAAGGGGCATGCAGCTCTCTTACCCTGCATGCAAAAGCTAAAGCTATCAGGAAACATGATCTGTATGATAGTGACATTAGTGACGTGTAGGCTAGAAGTTTTAAGGGATTCGAATCGAGCCATGTTAAAACCCTGGATTGGATCCCTTTGGAGACAAACTGAGGGATATTGGTCAATTAGACCAATAGTGTCTAAAAGATCTGATAGGTCTCTATCCCGCCCAAAAACATGTTTGCCATGATGCCAGAATGTGTCCAATATCATGAGGATGTAGCCTTTGGTAGCGATTGGGGTCCAACTGTTTCTCCTCAAGGAGCCAGAGAAAAGTCAGCCAGATGAGGGATAAAGGCATACCAAGGGACATTGTAGTTGGTCACTCCCTATATTCTCTCCACAATGGAAGGTTTGAAATTGTTGGACTCGCAAGGCTGCCCTGGTAACAGCCGAGCATGTAGAAGATGAGGGTGGTCCGGGAAGAACCACCAATGGCAGTGAGTGCTGGAGAAGAAACAGGTTGGCCAAATCTTCCTGGGTGTACTATCACTAGAATGAGTAGATCGGTGACCCAGGGCTTGTCCCATCAGAGAGGGGCTATCAGAAACATCTTGCCATTCTGACCCAGTAACTTCTGAGTTATTTTTAGTACCAGCACCGTGGGAGGGGAGGCAAAGGCCTATGACCCCCCCCCAATGATTGACAGTGCATCCACAGCCCAAGCTTTTGGATCTGGGACTTTAGAGACGACGGTGGGTAGCTTTTGATTCCACCTCATCGCCAGGAGATCAATCACTGGATGCCCTCGAAGTGCACAAATCCGAGTGAAGACTGACTGATGGAGGGAACATTCCGTGTGAAGGATGTGACCACCTCTGGATTAATTCTCAACCAAGACAATGATGCTGCTGGGAATGTGTCTGATTTACATGCTGATATGGAGATTGTTGCAGCCATATATAAAATGTTAAATCAGAACACACAGGTTAAGTACTTTGGTGCTCCCTGTCTGAGTTGTCAGACTGAATGAAGACCTTTATCACCTCATGGGCGAACTTTTCGGAAATAAAAAGTATTGATGACAGCCTTTATTTCTAGGATGTTAATGTGTAGAGGCCATTCCCCTGGCTTCCAGGTGTCGCTGACAGTAGTGGGCACTGACAGCGGTACCTACCACTATTACCACCTGGGGCTGCTTCTGCAGGATTCCCATGGTCAACTGACCTGGACTGCCCACTGTTTGATGAAAAGACATAAAACGGGGTGCCAGTGTGTGGTCAAGGCTCACAGAAGGAGACAGCCAAGCAAGATTAAGTCCACTGCCAAATAATAAACCAAGGAGTTGCAAGAACTTACCCGATGAAATCCAAGTCCAGTTGGAAACAGACTCGACAAATGAACACAAGGGGCACGCCAGATTCCAGTTGGTTAAAAACTCCATACCCAGATGGATGAAATTCTTGGATGGATGGAGGACTTTCCCAGATCATTAAAAGCTCTAGATGATCTAGAAGAGAAGGAAGATTGTTCCTGCCTTGGAGTAGGACAGAACCATGTTTTTCTGCAATGAAAAGGTCCCATGCTGCAACGGCTGGACTGCCAGTGTCAGCTGGACAGTTGGGGATGTCAGGAAAACCAGTGACTGCTGGACGGTCAGTAACAGTATGGAAGTATTTAGGGTTGGATCCAACAGATCCGGCATGAACCCCATGCACTCAAACTCACAGGCCCGAAGGCCATGCTCGGCCATGCGGGGGGATTTATGTCTCGTAAACTGCCTGAAATTGGGAAATACTCCCCAATGAGTAGGTATCGGCAACAATGAATCATAGGTTGTCTTCCTTGATGTATTCCATCTTTCATTCCCTTCATTGCTGAATGGACGATCACTGTGAACATGCATGTCATGCTTATAGTAAACATTCCTTCTGAAATGACACAAGAAGCAAAAAACAAAGCATAGATTAGCAAATTAGTATGTGACTGACTAGCTAATAGCACAGATTGGCAAATCAGTAGGTGACTAACTAGCTAAAACAGCAGCCCAGGCTTCCATTGACTACATATTATCATCATCATCATCATCATCATCATCAATCCCGTAACTCAAGAGGTCATTGGGGTACCACAATTGACTTTACAGCTAATTCTCTCCATCTTTCCCTGTTCTTTACTGCCCTTTGGGAATCTCCAAACCCCATGCCTGTCCATTCTTTAATTCTATCAAATTTATCTTTAATTTTATCAAAACAGCATGAAATATGAATCAGCTAAACATAATTATCAAGTAGTCACTTCTGAATTCAACTAATAAGAGCTCCATAATGGACGGAGTAAGCAAATAAAGTCAAAGGTAGGCTAACTCATAATGACCTTGTATAAGGTCAACGATAGCATGGTGGGACAGTGGTCTTTAAAGACGAAGTCCCAGCAAGTGACAAATCACCCAAAACTTGGCAGAAATTGTAAAATAAAGCATTATTATAGTAGATCGATAAATCCGCACAATAGATCCAAAATGTTGGATGGGCCCACAGGAACACACAAAGGATAAGATAGTCGGAGGATAAAATTGTACAGTGTGTAATCTGTACAGCAGCAAAGCTAAAAGCTGGCGAAACCTGGTGGTATCAAGGGGATATAATGGGCAAGTGTTATTGCCCTTTGTCTATCGGACTGCTCCAGTGGGTTAGTGCTTAGAGTGTCCACCTCGGATGCGGACAGTCACTGGTTTGAACCAAGGCCAAGTTATACCAAAGACTTTTAAAACTGGTACTAACAGCTGCCTCACTAGGTGCTCAGCATTAAAAGGTTAGTATTAGGGCTGGTCAGCCTGGCATCAGGATAATGTGACTGGGTGGGACATCATGCTAAATGTCTTTGACATGATGCCCCAGTGCTAGACATCACTATAAACTGCACCACTGCAAACATTGTAGCGATATGACTGAAATTTTTTTTAAAGTTACGTTAAAAATCCAAATCACACACAGACATTGTCTATTGATACAGACAGGGAAAGACAATTTTTCCTCTTTTAGTAGGGCTGGATTTGTGAGGTAGCAGGCTAATATTCCTAATGTAATGTGATTGGGGAACATCTTCAAGGGAGAAATACTTTTGATCAAATATGTTTATTTCTAAGTTAGGAACATGTCCTACAAACAGTCTTTTATTAGTTCTATCATTATAATTTGCTCTGATTCTACTTTTTAAAGGATGTAATTCAAAGAAATGGTCACAACTGATTCATATACAAAGAACATCATAAATTAGATACAAGATTTAGTAAATACTTTGGGAGACAAAGCCCATTTTACAGGTTAGATTATGCAAATGGACATAAGTTTCAAGGTATGAATATTTCCAAAAAGTATGTGTTGCCATGTATAGTGGCAAAAAACAAAAACATCTTTGATAGAAAACTTAGTCATCAACTGTGACAAAAAAAATCTGTTTAAAAATAAATTATTGAAAAGTACATTGAAAATGATAGTATATGAACGCGAATGACTTTTTGCATCAGATTTACATTGAAAATGATAATATATGCACATGAATGACTTTCTGCATCAGATTTACATTGAAAATGATAGTATATGCATGTGAATGACTTTTTGCATCAGATTTACATTGAAAATGATAGTATATGCATGTGAATGACTTTTTGCATCAGATTTACATTGAAAATGATAGTATATGCACGTGAATGACTTTTTGCATCAGATTCACATTGAAAATGATATATGCACGTGAATGACTTTTTGCATCAGATTTACATTGAAAATGATAGTATATGCATGTGAATGACTTTTTGCATCAGATTTACCATATTTACCATATATGTTGGGACATGATAAATTAATTTTAAAAGTAATTTTTGGTTCATTGTATGTTCTGGAACACATTTTTTTCGTGTCTTAAGGTGTGGGACACCTTTTAAATCATTGGAAAATTAAATGTTGGAATATGCACTCTGACTTAAATTTAATTTTAAAAAAAATATAAAACTGTGTACTTGAAATAAAACTCTTTAATCCACTGCAGCATTATCTCATCAACCCAACCCCTATCCTGCACACGTACCATCCATTCTTTCCGTGCATGAATATTTTTAGCTTCCTCATGCCACTGATAAATTATCATTGGAGGCATACAATCTCTTGAAGTGGAAACTGCAAGGACTAAAATCAGACTTTTTAAAATATCTGCACCAGTCGTGATAATTCTCACACTTTTAACCCCCAACTTATCAACAGTCCACCAAGGAATGAGATCAAAATACACTGGAATTTCATCCATGTTAATGATCATATTTTCGGCAAAATCATCTTCTCTTCTGGCCTTCATGAATTCAATGAATGATTTACTCCAAATCTTCTGGGCAACACTGGGTCATTGATGTCCATGCACAAAGCACTATATTGTGTCACTTTAAAAACTCTTCTATTGTTTCAACTTACTTTAAAATTTCCAATGAATACTGGTAAAAAGGAAACAGTTGACTTCCTTATGTTGGCCGTCTTTGTATACATAAAAACAAAACCTAAAAAAAATCAACAACAAAATCAGCACACTTAAAAAAATCCAAAGTTGGCTTCCAGGTTGGCTTACTTTCTAACAAAATAACCTTTGTATTTGATATCCTGTCAGTAACTTCAAACAATGAGTTTATTCCTAGCTGCCAGTTGTGTTTATTCACCACCCGGGCTTTTGGTTGTTATCTGTAGTCATAATTAAAACAAACAGGCATTAATGGCTGTGGGTAAATAGTATAAACTGCAATAACTTGCTATAATACTTTTTGTAACCCATGCTAATGAAAAGATTGTCATTTGCACTCACAGTGACTGTATTTTCAAATACATTAAAGCCTGTTATGAGCGACCTCTGTAATGAGTGACCACCTGTTATTTCCGACCACAACTGTAATGCAAGTATTGATTTTATTATATAAATGGTCTGTTGAGTAAACACCTGCTAAATGCGACCAGTGACCGTGATGTCTTGGCAAAATATGTATTTTGACACTGCTATGAACAACTGCACTGCAACAACAAGGATAAACTCCACCGACCTTTATTAAAATTGAATTCCTGTAACAATGACCGCTTATAACATTCTAAAATAAAAGAGGCTGGCTACTGATATCTTCATTTTTGTAGATATGCTTATCGTGTTTTATAGTTTCTATTGTAAACCAGACTAAAGTACATGCTGATTATTCCTGCACTTAGCCTGGTTCCCAGCCTTCTAGCTTCCATATGTACGAGTAGGACACAGTATCCCCATGAACGAACATAATGCAAGAACATAGACACCACTGACCTATATGTAATCATTTATAACAACGACTGCCTCATTAGTAACAACTGTTAAACAAATACAAAAAGACCACAAAAAAAGGATTCTGGCTACCAGTGATACATGCTACAGTCCAAAAACTAGGTTAATGAACATGTTGCAAACTGTCATTGTAGTGCCGAAATTGATGCTGTGGTCGCGTATATTGTTTGTCTTTAGAGTTATTCCATATTTCCTGGGGGTGAATAAGGTCTTTGTCTATTAAACCAGCAAGAGAGAATCGTTTGCAGGATTCAATTGACAGTGTTAAAGACTTGTGATGTTTGTTGTTTTTCTCCTATGTTACAGTGATTTCATCCCAATCACCATGCTGTTGTCTGTTCATGTTCGTGCAACTGGGTTACACACTTTGTGTATAGAGTTAATCCCTGTATGTCTTCTTTGAATGAATCTGTTCTGTTTCTGGATGAAACAACTGTTTCTTTATATTTCATTAATTGTTAGATATGCAGTGCACATGTATAGATTTTTCATATTTTCCTAAAGCCCAGTCAAAACTGTCTTTACAGCTGATATTACAACTGAGCACTAATAATCTTAACACCTAGAACCTTAATAACAATGGATGAACCTCCAACTAAAAAGAGAAATTTTAATGCTGGAGAAAATAATTACTGTAACTGAAAGAAGTGAAAAAGAGCAGACCACTCGCAAAATAGTGTTTCAATCGTCGGTAAAACAAATTTAATGTTATAAAGGAAAAGGAGTAATCAGCAACGATTTCATATGCTAATACATGTACATGTGATCTTCAAATGTAAATGTGATTTCATGTTTAACGATAGGAGTATATCTTTATTGCACACAATATTTTAGCAAAAACTGTTACTAAAGAATAGGATATATGTACAGTGATTGTGGTTATTTTTCATTAAATTGTTCTGAAACTGGACCTTGGAAACTGCTCCTTTTTTACAAACCTGCTATGAGAGAGCACCTGTCTTGAGAGACTGTTTTTTGTTGGCAGGAGAGGTGGTCTTTCATAACAGGTTTTACTCTAATGACTTTTATTTGCGAGATGCTGTCATATAGTCAACCTGGATATAATACAATCTTGGTTATTTTGCACCTAACACCATGTCATGCGTGAATGGCAGATGCCTTCAAGCAATTGGTTGATATTTCCCTCTCTTGTTTGCGATTTTGTTGGATCCAGTTTTCAGTCTGATAAGATATTCAAATCTCTGACAACAAACAAACACGATTCATTTCTCTATAGTCGTATCACTGAACAATGTGTCATGTGTTATCTGACATAAGCAACACACTCTACAGTATGGATGCCTATGCTACATATACAGAGTTTGTGGATATATTTTTAACTTTAATGCTCATGATGAATAAAAATGAGGAATACATTTTAAAATACAAGGATATTTTCTTTAATTATATTATCAAATAAGCATTTTGTTTATCTATTTTATTGCAATGTGCAGCCCTTGGAAGGGAGGGGGGCTCAATTCAACACAAATTTATTTTGTTTCTAAAGTCTTGGAACATATGTCCTAGTAGGTGAAGAAAAGTTTCACCATAAGTTCTGGGACAGGGAAAAAATTAATCATTTTATCATGTCCCAATATATAATGTAAATACAATATACTAAATGCTACAAGTACAGAAACCAAAATGGATTCAAGACATGTCGATGGCAGCCTACTTACAACCTGTTTGACTTCTTCCATATTGCTTCTTGAATATTCATTGCCTTCCTCTGTCGAAACAGTCAATACTTCTTCCTGACCTACTATGTGGCAAAAGACATGAGTGAAGTTTTCATGAGGCCACATTTTCAGTGGACGGCTAATCCATTGATCAGACTGACCATTAAGACCTTTCCTCCAGTAGCCTTCTTTCCAATAATTAACTCGTGCTGTTAACAACTTGTTATCATAAAACTCTTTGGAAGGAAAATCACAAATCCGTGGGTGCTAGATATAAAATAAAGCAATATATATTCATGGGATGCACAAGTCTCTTTCCAATGTAGTAAAACTTTTTATGTCCTGATGATCTGAGAATTCACTTACTGTAAAAAGAGAACTGAAAAATAGCAAGTGCCAATCACTGTAACTCAAGCTATAGCTTTGAATTTGTTATCGCAATTCATGTGGAAATATCACAATTGCAAAATAAATAGCCACAGATCAACATTTTTTGTGAAAAGAAAATGAAGAAAAATTATAACTTTGTTGAATTTAAATGATATAGGGCTTTCTTTAATGTCTAAACAAATACTGCTTAATAGGTTTATATGATATAGGCACAGGTAAATGAATTATTGCCTTGTTAAATATCAATATAAGGATGATATGAGTTTTATAAATGAAACAAAATATTATCTCATAACTGGTAAATATTGCTGCTAATGAGTTTTAAATAGAGCAAGTGTGTAGAATTAGCAAGTAAGACAGTAAATAAGATGGTCAGGTCATCTTGCATGTTGAGCCCATGATCAATGATGAGAGTCTATAAAAGGTCTTAGGAAAAACTTTAGACGAACCTTTAAATAATTGTTGATGCTCCTGCCATCGCCAGAAGAACGATTTTTTCTCTTGCTTCCTACTAAAATAGGCTCAACAATAAAAACTATTTTGTCATTATTCTATTGTATGTGTGCACTGTGGAAGCAGGACATTACCCCCCCCCCGTCAATTACCCCCCCCCATTACCCCCCTGCCATTACCCCCCCATCATTTACCCCCCCCGTATATTACCCCCCTGCCATTACCCCCCTGTCATTACCCCCCCGCCATTACCCCATTAATAAATTAATTAAAATAAGTTTAAAAATTATTGTAAATTTTATTTTGAACTGCAATTTCAATCACACAAAATACCATAAAATAATGTTATGTTGATAATATTACATTTGAATGTTATGTGCGATCCCTCGCAAGTATTCAAAGTGCTCTCTATTACCAAAGTCATTCACAATGTTCATAATCCGAGCATTGCAGTCACGATACTTCTTTCGAGTTGGTTCCACTGGATGTCCTCCAAGTCGCTGAGAAATTGTCACGTTCAGGAATGAGTGCTCTCTTTGAAGGATTGTCAAAAAGCGCCAAATGTTTGGATGGTCAGCAGTAATGGCAGCTTGCATTTTTCGATGCCAACCTTCAACGCTGTTGTTAGTACGAGGTAATTCGTTTTGAACACGGCTGTGTACACTCCAAACTTGAGGAGCGAAGACTGGATTAGCTCGGTTTCGACGTCTTCTTCTACCGATGTAGTTGTCTTCAAAATAATCCAGCAATTGATTCATGTCATCATCTTCTGTCGATTCTTGAAGTTCTTCGAAAACCTGCACAGTGGAAGAAAGCGGCACAAAAGCCAAAGCAGCTACCATTCTAACCGACATTGCAAAGTCTGCGTCATCTTGATATCTTTGCTGAAATCCAAGAGCTTGTACTTTCCGGTATATGCTCTGAGATAAATGATAAAAGCATCCTTGTACATCTATTCCTGCGTAGCATTCCGCAACAGAATTCATAGCTGCTTTTTCATAATCCATCATCACTGTTGCAGGCTGAGCATTGGGAAGTAGTGCCTTTATCTGCATGAATAGACGTCGATAGGTTTCAGTAGTTTTATTTGGGAGCAAGCAGTAGAGGCAAGAAATGACATCACCACTGATGAGTGCATGGACCGTATATAATTGAAAGAAGAGCTCGGGCACAATAGCAAAAGTTCCATCCATGAACCAATTAGGAGATTGTGCTAATAACGACGACGTTTTGTCAGTCCCGAAGATTAAAATTCTGTTTATATCTCCTACACCGCTATCAAATAACAAGAAATTTTCGCCATTAGGAAGTTTTTTGTAATCATCTGGCAATTCAACGGTTGCTCGATTAGTTGGAAGAGGCTGTGGAGCATGAATAGCTTGTCGCTGTCGACGAACCTGACGACGAAGATGTTGTATAGGAACCATTTGTACTGATGCTCCTTCACTTAGATTCTGCATTTCCCGGCCAAGAATCTGTTGAGGTGTCTCTTCTGTTTCCACTGCTCTTCTTGTAATGTTTTGTCTAACTTGCAGAATTTCACATCGAGCTGAATCTGGTGCATGTGTGTGTTCATGCAGAGATCGAACTACAAGATCATTTTTAACTTTGATCTTCGCTTTACATTCAGATACTCCCTTTACATTTCCTCGTCGCTTTTCACATTCGTAACTGATTACACCTGCCGCTAAATCTTTCTGCTTTACATAGATATAACCGTTGTGCATAATTTTCTGTTTTCCACGTATACTCTGAACTTTCTCCATCGTAAAACTATTTTTATGGTGATATTAAGTTTTTCGGAAGGTATATATAGGGTTTATATTTCTATACTTTTCTGGGGCATGCACGTAGAAACCATTTCTGCTCGAATTCACTGATGTGAAACCAGTGCATTATGTATATTGAGCACAGATTCAATTACTAAAATCGTTTTTATTGATTTGAAGCCCATACTCTTATCAGATTGTGTTTGTGTACTGTGTACACTAGAATCTCATTGAGGTAAAGCCAACACAATAGCAATAATTAACAATAAAATTCTTATTTACTTTAGTTCGATTGATTGAGCACAGGATAAAATAATTTTGAGGTGAAACCAATTCGATCTTCGTCGTCGCTCTTTGTTGTCGCTATAGATTGTGTTTGTGTACTGTGTACACTAGAATCTCATTGAGGTAAAGCCAACACAATAGCAATAATTAATGGCAGGGGGGTAATGGCGGGGGGGGTAATATACCGGGGGGGGGGTAAATGATGGGGGGGTAATGGCAGGGGGGTAATTGACGGGGGGGTAATGTCCTAGACCCGCTTTTTATATCATCTTTTGGCAGAGTTATATCCCCTGACTGTCAGATGGACCAACTGTAATTTTGTACAGTAACTTTTCTAATTAATTATTGTAGGATTCAGTTGTCATTCTCCTACATCACCATTTAGCCAATTTATAGTCCTTGATTGTCAGACCCACCCACTTTCTTTCTTTTGCACACAATAAATCCCATGATTATTATTGGATTTCAACTGAATTTTGATTATTGCATGCTCCATAGCCACATTTATAAAGACCCTAATGTGATTATTGCATGCTTCATAGCCACATTTATAAAGACCCTAATGTGATTATTACATGCTCCATAGCCACATTTATAAAGACCCTAATGTGATTATTGCATGCTTCATAGCCACATTTATAAAGACCCTAATGTGATTATTACATGCTCCACAGCCACATTTATAAAGACCCTAATGTGATTATTACATGCTCCATAGCCACATTTATAAAGACCCTATTGTGATTATTACATGCTCTAATGTCACATTTATAAAGACCCTAATGTGATTATTACATGCTCTAATGCCACATTTATAAAGACCCTAATGTGATTATTACATGCTCTAATGCCACATTTATAAAGACCCTAATGTGATTATTACATGCTCCATAGCCACATTTATAAAGACCCTAATGTGATTATTACATGCTCTAATGCCACATTTATAAAGACCCTAATGTGATTATTTCATGCTCCATTGCCACATATATAAAGACCCTCAAAGTTTTTTCGAGCAATTTCTATATCTTCTTTTTCTTTTTCTTCTTCTTCTTCTTCTCACAATAATTATTATTCTTGATGTTATAGTTACTGTTGTTCTTCTTATTATTATTGTCATTTCATTATTCTATTAAGTGTATCATAGTAAAAAAAATGGCTGATATGTAACAGTTTCATCACAATCTCAGCCAATTTTTTGCATGATGGCTCTTTTTTTCCTTGGTATTGTTTGAACTCAGAATCTTTGATGTCATAGGAAACAGCCAATCATATAAGTTACAAAACTGAATTCACTCTTTCAATGAATCCTGAGAATAATCTCAATTTATAACTTTACCTTTTTTTAATTACTGGTAAACTTGGTAGACTGCTGGTGGAATTTATAGTTATCATCAATGTAATTTAGTACAATAGATTTAAATTTTCAAAGGAAATAGAAAAGGGAGAAAGCAGAAAACTTAATGTTGGATTCATTTTTTTTACATCCTGATGATCATTCTAGTTGCATGACAGTATCTCTTGCTAATCATTTCTATTTACTGCTTTTTTGTGCTTTATGTACTTTTTTGACCTGTAGTCTTTGACTGTTACTTTACATGACAATAGCTAAGAAATCCAATATGCAGTAATCCTAAATCCAATCTTCACACATCCTGAATGATTTCTAACAATATATTTTGCTTTATTCATTGTTTTGCTGATTGCACTAGGGGAGGTTTGCATTAGCATATATCTTGGCATAATTTCTTGCCTGTTTGCAGTCACTCTAAATTTTGTTGTCTTTCTTTGGGTTTTTTGTTTCATTGTCTTGTCTTGTATAATTTGTCACTAAAGAGATGATGTACTAATGATTAGGTGTACTGAAGTCACTAGATGTACTGAAATGACTAGATGTAATAGTGATTAGATATACTAAAGTTACTTGATGTACTGAAGTGACTAGCTGTTCTAATGACTAGATATACTAAAGTGACTAGATGTACTAATGACTAGGTGTACTAATGACTTGATGTACTGAAGTGACTAGATTTACTAATGACTAGATGTACTGAAGTGACTAGATGTACTAATGATTATATGCACTGAAGTGACTAGATGCACTAAAGTGACTACCCTGGTAGATGTACTAAAGTGACTAGATGTACTAATTACTAGATGTACTTAAGTGACTAGATGTACTAATTACTAGATGTACTTACGTGACTAGATGTACTTAAGTGACAGTATATGTACTAATGAATAGATGTACTAAAGTGACTAGATGTACTAAAGTGACTAGATGTACTTGTATTCTAATTACTAGATTCACTGAAGTGACTAAATGTAATGAATGGAGTAGATATAGTTGAATGAGTATATATACTAATGACTAGATGTACTGAAGTGACTTGATGAACTAATGACTAGATGTACTGAAGTGACTAGATGTACTAATGACTAGATGTACTAATGACGATGTACTGAAGTGACTAGATGTGCTAATTACTAGGTGTACTAAAGTGACAGCATAATGTACTAATGACTAGATGTACTGAATATGACTAGATATACTAATGACTAGATGTACTAAAGTCACAGCATAATGTACTAATGATTAGATGTACTAAGTGACTAGATGTACTAATGATTAGATGTACTAATGACTAGATGTACTGAATTGACTAGATGTACTAAAGTCACAGCATAATGTACTAATGACTAGATGTACTGAAGTGACTAGATGTACTAATGATTAGATGTACTAATGATTAGATGTACTGAATTGACTAGATGTACTAATGATTAGATGTACTAATGACTAGATGTACTGAAGTGACTAGGTGTACTAATGACTATATGTACTGAAGTGACTAGATGTACTAATGATTAGATGTACTAATGACAAGATGTATTGAAGTGACTAGATGTACTGAAGTAACTAGATGTACTAATGACTAGATGTACTGAAGTGACTAGATGTACTAATGATTAGATGTACTAATGACTAGATGTAATGAAGTGATGATGTACTGAAGTGACTAGATGTGCTAATGACTAGATGTACTGAAGTGACTAGATATACTGAAGTGACTAGATGTACTAATGACTAGATGTACTGAAGTGACTAGATGTACTGAAGTGACTAGATGTACTAATGATTAGATGTACTGAAGTGACTAGATGTACTGAAGTGACTAGATGTACTAATGACTAGATGTACTGAAGTGACTAGATGTATGAATGATTAGATGTACTAATGACTAGATGTAATGAAGTGACGATGTACTGAAGTGAGTAGATGTGCTAATGACTAGATGTACTGAAGTGACTAGATATACTGAAGTGACTAGATGTACTAATGACTAGATGTACTGAAGTGACTAGATGTACTGAAGTGACTAGATGTACTAATGATTAGATGTACTAATGACTAGATGTACTGAAGTGACTAGATGTACTGAAGTGACTAGATGTACTAATGACTAGATGTACTGAAGTGACTAGATGTACTAATGACTAGATGTACTGAAGTGACTAGATGTACTAATGATTAAATGTACTAATGACTAGATGTACTGAAGTGACTAGTTGTACTGAAGTGACTAGATGTACTAATGACTAGATGTACTGAAGTGACTAGATGTACTGAAGTGATTAGATGTACTAATGACTAGATAGACTGAAGTGACTAGATGTACTGAAGTGACTAGATGTATGAATGATTAGATGTACTAATGACTAGATGTAATGAAGTGACGATGTACTGAAGTGAGTAGATGTGCTAATGACTAGATGTACTGAAGTGACTAGATATACTGAAGTGACTAGATGTACTAATGACTAGATGTACTGAAGTGACTAGATGTACTGAAGTGACTAGATGTACTAATGATTAGATGTACTAATGACTAGATGTACTGAAGTGACTAGATGTACTGAAGTGACTAGATGTACTAATGACTAGATGTACTGAAGTGACTAGATGTACTAATGACTAGATGTACTGAAGTGACTAGATGTACTAATGATTAAATGTACTAATGACTAGATGTACTGAAGTGACTAGTTGTACTGAAGTGACTAGATGTACTAATGACTAGATGTACTGAAGTGACTAGATGTACTGAAGTGATTAGATGTACTAATGACTAGATAGACTGAAGTGACTAGATGTACTAATGATTAGATGTACCAATGACTAGATGTACTGAAGTGACTAGATGTATGTACAACAAACTAAATGTATTAAAGTTACTGAATGTGCTGAAGTTCAATTAAATCTAAAAATATCTTGCATGGAGTATTAACAATATGCTGACTCCAGTAATAAAATATCTTGCATGGAGTATTAACAGTATGCTGACTCCAGTAATAAAATATCTTGCATGGAGTATTAACAGTATGCTGACTCCAGTAATAAAATATCTTGCATGGAGTATTAACAGTATGCTGACTCCAGATCTTGCATGGAGTATTAACAGTATGCTGAGTAATAAAATATCTTGCATGGAGTATTAACAATATGCTGACTCCAGTAATAAAATATCTTGCATGGAGTATTGACAGTATGCTGACTCCAGTAATAAAATATCTTGCATGGAGTATTAACAATATGCTGACTCCAGTAATAAAATATCTTGCATGGAGTATTAACAGTATGCTGACTCCAGTAATAAAATATCTTGCATGGAGTATTAACAGCATGCTGACTCCAGTAATAAAATATCTTGCATGGAGTATTAACAGTATGCTGACTCCAGTAATAAAATATCTTATTTTCTTTTTTATGTAGATGAGTGAATTACTGTATGGGTAGATGAGTGAATTATTGTGTGGTTATCATTAATATATCATCAAATTACATATTTTTGCATATCTTTGGTTTATGTAGTGCCAGAGTTACTCACTTGCCAAATTAAATGAATGGGAAAAAGTCACATGTATTAAAAAGAATGAAGAATACAAATTACACTGATAAAAGCAAACAAAAGAAACAAATGCTCTTTCCGATTGTTAGTTATTTTCCCTTTAAAGAACACATTACTCCCTGTTCATCATGTTTGCATTTTAAACCTCCTTCAGGTTTAATGTTTTAATATTTTTATATGCATGTTAAGTAGAAATAATTTTTTTAGTTGTTTCATTCATTTTTTTTTTTACAGAAAGTCCACATAATGCCCAAACAAATGGTGGTTACTCCAGGAAACATGATGGAGGATTTTACTGCACATAGGATGGGCTGATAGCTAAAACTACAT
The DNA here is from genome assembly GCA_016617855.1 of Megalonaias nervosa. Taxonomy (NCBI): domain Eukaryota; kingdom Metazoa; phylum Mollusca; class Bivalvia; order Unionida; family Unionidae; genus Megalonaias; species Megalonaias nervosa. The sequence goes on along the minus strand of JAECUM010013435.1, from coordinate 31,834 downwards.
GTGTAATACTAAACCAGCATTGGACTGTCCATTTTAATTCTGACACATTTATTCTTTTGGCTAGTAAAAATTATCATTTAAATGGTGGCTACTCCAGGAAACATGATGGTGGATTTTACTGCACATAGGATGGGCTGATAGCTAAAACTACATGTGTAATACTAAACCAGCATTGGACTGTCCATTTTAATTCTGACACATTTATTCTTTTGGCTAGTAAAAATTATCATTTAAATGGTGGCTACTCCAGGAAACATGATGGTGGATTTTACTGCACATAGGATGGGCTGATAGCTAAAACTACATGTGTAATACTAAACCAATATTGGCCTGTCAATTTTAATTCGGACACATTTATTCTTTTGGTTTGTCAAAATTATCACTTATAGACATTTTATAAATTGAAATTTGCAGATTTCTTGATAACAGATTGTTTACTTAAGTGTTGGTATAAATTTTTCAGGTACATTATATATTATCCCATCCTTCATACTCAGTACATTTTTTAAAAATATTTATTTCAAAAATGCTTATTGTAGTTCTTTGGCATCAATCATGAAATCAAATATAACTGCTGAAGATCTGTAGTTTACATCATACTGTCATTTCAGTTGAAAGACAGAATATAAAAACATGTAAAGATGCAATTTTTGAAAAAATCTGCTATTTAAGCAATTACTGAACATTGAATATGTATTTTTACTCTCTGAATCTTTTTTCTATTTGCATGTCACACTTCTAAAAGTTGATAAGCTACAAATTATCCTTATAAGCTACAGCTTTTGTAACTATAGATGATTACGCTATGTTAGGTTAGGTTAATTTTAGTGTCTCTTCTTTAAAGGGATAAAAGCTCAACACATCTTAGTTTTGTCTTGACCTGTTGTAGTAATTGTCTACAGGCCTATAGATATAATAATACCAATAAAAAACAGCGATATTGTGATATTTTTTGTTAAATCTACAGGCATATAGATATAATAATACCTCCAGGATAAGAAACAGATATATTGTTATATGTATAAATCTACACATTGTTACTGAAATGCCAGAAAATTTTTGTTTTTGAATATGCAACTAAACAAGTATTAATATGGAGTTGTTTTACTCTCATAAGATGGGAAATTGGGCATCAGCATTAATTCTGATTGAACTTTGTGGTACTATAGTGTATTTGTATGAATTACACATAATTTTGTGTTAATTTGTGATGAATGAATTCTCTTTACTGCATCATATATTTGCAAGTCTTTTTATTACACCTTTTAAAAGTGAAATGTCTTTTCTTATTTTTGTCTTCCAATGTTAAAAGAAAACTCAGAATGTGATGCTTTCCTACAAATCTAAAATACCTATATAAAATTTAAATTCCTGTATATAGACAATATGAAGCATGTGCTCATTTTAAACATCAAACATATCATTCCTGTATATAGACAATCTGAAGCATGTGCTCATTTTAAACATCAAACAAATCATTCCTGTATATAGATAATATGTACTCATTTTAAACATCAAACAAATCATTCCTGTATATAAATAATATGTACTCATTTTAAACCTCAAACAAACCATTCCTGTATATAGACAGTCTGAAGCATGTGCTCATTTTAAACATCAAACAAATCATTCCTGTATATAGACAGTCTGAAGCATGTGCTCATTTTAAACATCAAACAAATCATTCCTGTATATAGATAATATGTACTCATTTTAAACATCAAACAAACCATTCCTGTATATAGATAATATGTACTCATCTTTAACATCAAACAAATCATTTTCAGTCCTTTGCTTGATGAGCAAGATATTTAAATTGTTCAGTAAATTTCATCTTTTTTAAAATGAACACAAAAGTTAGTATCTATTTATTGCATGCTGAAAATTACTTAATTCATTTCATAAAACCAAAATTAGACAAGTAAAATGTATTTGAAGTACATATTTTGGTGTCAAATAATTCATACGATATTAAAAGACATTATACTGTCATGTTTGACATTATGACTGAACTTTTCACTATGCATCTCCAGAAGTTTAGCATAGCCATCCTAAAAGCAGGTCATTCTGACCAACTTTTTACACCTAACTGACTTTGTATATTGTCCAACAGCATTCCGCACTCCCTGGCTTGTTTTTCACTGTCAGCAAACTGTAGCACACTGCCATACAACATCGATGTGTTGTGGTGTTAGGTTTCTACATAGAAATTTGGTTGAAATTTGGAAGAAAAATCATCTCCATGTTTATTTAACTTGTTATTATGTGTATTCAATGGATTACATTAACTACAGATTAGAGGAGGTTGCTCCAGGTTTATTTAACTGTTTATTTGGTGCATTCAGTATAGAATACAGATTGGAGGAGGTTGCTACATATTTATTTAACCTATTATTAGGTGCATTCAATGGAGCACATTAACTACAGATTAGAGGAGGTTGCTCAATGTTTATTTAGCCTATTGTTACATGCATTCAGCTGAGTACATTAACTACATATTAGAGGAGGTTGTTCCAGGTTTATTTAACCTGCTATTAGGTGCATTCAATAGAGTACAGATCAGAGGAGGTTGTTCCAGGTTTCAACAACTCTGTTACTGTATATATTGGCTGTATAGTCTTAACACAGTCAGCTTTGAGACAGTAAACTCTGATTGTATTGTGACTGATTATCAAGAAAAATTCTTCTTTTCTGTCTGTGCCATTAAGAATTTTGTAAACCTGCAAAGTACTTGCTCTAAGTTTCCTGCATTTCAATGATGTCCTAACATAAACCTAAAAAAAATATGAGAAATTAGAAATATATTCAAATTAGGTCACTGTAGCATAGTATTTATATTTGCTTTACTAAATGACTAAAATGCATTTTAGCCTACATCACTGACATTGTCAGCCCTACATCAATTATCTTACTACTCGACCTATTTGGTTATGTAACCAACAATGTTGGATTGATCTATGTCATTGTTTTTTATGGAGTTGGTTTGAGTGTCATTGTAAACTCTAATACAGAAGCTTACAGGTATAGAAAAACAACAACTACTTGAACATATGCAAGCAGCTTGATAACCATATTCAGAACAACTATAGCCTAGGGATCAACGTGATTTGTAAAAGAAATATCCCGAATACCACATGACAGTAATTGATGAATATGATGCACCTGAAATGTTTATGAGCTTTTGCTCTGTGGCTAAAGGGACAAAACTGGTAACACCAAACTGTCAATATGCACTTGCATTCATGTGTTTTATGTTTTAATTCCCTACAGAAGTCACTACTAGACACTGTCAGTTCTTATTGCCATCATAACTTACCGGTAGTCTGGATTTAGAAAAGTGATTGTTTAAGTTTGTAATATGGTTATAGGACCAGACTATATTTATGAGAGAGTTCATAATATGGCTATAGGACCAGACTACATTTATGACAGAGTTTGTAAATTGGTTAGGGGGTGCTCACCAGTTATTATGTACTTTTGAGAGAGTGACATATGTAAGGTGAAGTTGTTTACATTTAAAACATGCACAGTGGAGAAAATGTTGGCATACCTTTATGCTACTTTGTTGTAATGTGACTGACATTTCTTTGGATATTGTACTTTTGGAAATTGTAAATGATCTTAGCACACTGCTAACTAAAATGACTGCTCCCTTGTGCTCCAAAAATCAGCCTGAATTTGTCTAAAGTACACTATCCTTAGCAGCTATTAAAATAGGGAAAATGAATTTTGCCAGACTAGACAATACCAGCTTCTGAAAGTGCAATGAATGAATTACCAAACATATAAAATGTAAAAAAAAGTTATCAGCTCTTTTTTTTTACAATTTACTCTGAAGTTCAGGAAGTGAAAATGACCAAGTGGAGCTAGCACTTTTTTGAAAGGTGCACATCTGGAGTAAGGCCAAGCTGTATACTCTATAACCCATATAACAACCATCAATCATACACCAAAATAAAGGGAATTAAAGGTTCTTTGAACAATACCTAAGATATACAAGGTCTTTTTTAAAAAGCCAATATAACTAGTGAGAAAACCCGGGGGAATTCTTTTTCTTTAAAATTCTAATGCAAAATATGAAACTGTAGAGCGCCACCTTATAGGACCAGACTGTATTTATGACAGAGTTTGTAATATGGTTATAGGACCAGACTATATTTATGACAGAGTTTGTAATATGGTTATAGAACCAGGCTGTATTTATGACAGAGTTTGTAATATGGTTATAGAACCAGGCTGTATTTATGACAGAGTTTGTAATATGGTTATAGAACCAGGCTGTATTTATGACAGAGTTTGTAATATGGTTATAGGACCAGACTATATTTATGACAGAGTTTGTAATATGGTTATAGAACCAGGCTGTATTTATGACAGAGTTTGTAATATGGTTATAGGACCAGACTATATTTATGACAGCATTTATGCTCTTCGCTAACACTTCTACTGCCCTTTGAAAGAGATGGATTGTGTCCTTTTTAACATATGGGTGATGCACCACATCACCCTCTGTGTCCAAAAAAACTTTTGTCTTTTGTGCAGTAAAATGCAATTCTAGTCAGCTGCAAGTATCCATTTGACTTTTCATTTGTTTTCCTACACATCACACTCTCCTCTTTGGGCCATATTGCACAGTGCCCTATGACTTTCTTTGTTTTGTGTATTGATGTGTTCCATTAGCTCAAGATAAAGTTCTTCAACAAGTTAAAGGTAACTCCCCTCAATGACATTATTGCCTCCAGTATAGATTACTATTTCTGTGAACTGAATGAGGTCATATATTTTCATGATCTCCAAGATTGATGCTGTCTTAGCACCAGAAATAACATATTTCCTGACACACCATCTAGGTCCTCTGGTATTGATTCTATGTAGTACAGAAGTTTTCTTTTGGAGTGTTTGATTTATGCACATTTTCTTTCTTGATGTGTTTGTATAGGGTTGTATAGTGTCATTATTCCCAATATAATGGCCACCATGTATATGTGCTGATAAATGGTGTTAAACTGTACAAAAACAAACAAAACCTCACTGCTGAGAGTATGTCAGAGCATCTGTTTTGACAGAAGTGTGGTCTTAAAACAGTTTTATGGATGATCCAAAGACCTCTTTGCACGTTGTACAACTCACTCAAGAATCATTTCCAAACATGAAGTTTCAGGGTGACTTCACTGGAGAATTTAATACGTTTGAATTTGTATACTGATATCAGAGCTCAGGAAAACCACTCATCTACTTGTTCTGACTGGGTGAAAATTGACTGGGACAAGTAAAACTTGTAACTGTACTTGTCCCTGTTTTGATTAGATGCAGATTCATACCTTGAGAATAAATCTGAGTTCACTTTCTAGACCTAACAAATGCAGAAGTTCAGCATCATTTAACATTTAGAATACATCAGTTATAAATAATGTATGCCTAAATTTGCCAGTCTAGAAGATGTTGCAATGGAAATTACTTAATTTTTAAAAATTTTTATTCAGTTACCATTTGTAAGGTTGAGACTAAAATGGGCAAATTTTATGAACATATTATGTTGCAGTTTCATGTTTTGCCCACCATTTTTTAATGGTGTTTGCATTTACAGTGATGCTTTTCAGTAATTTAGAATCACTTTTATGTGGAGAAAGATTCTATCTTCATAAGCTATGATGATATTTTTATGATTCATACCTCTAAGAAGGTAAGAGATAGAGAATGTCAAACTTTCTGTGATTTTTCATCTGGTCTGACAATGTTACAGTTGCCACAGGTCACCAGTATGAAGCTTTATTGGTATTTCTGTAAGCATGTAATGACTTTTGGGAAGTTGCCAACATACATTTGAATTGAGTATTTTAAGGGTCTCAGATATTACCAACCAACTTTCGCACAATGCATGCAGGTGTAATGTATTTATAAAGCAAATAATGTTGAAACAACAACTGATATGTTAAAATCTAGTTGTACTAATGGTCTTCCAATTAATCACAATAATTATAATTCAAGATGTCCATATCTGAATTCACTATAATTCCAAGTTAATGTTTCTAAGAATATTATTTAAAAGCACTTTGCATTTCCAGGGAATAAAAAATAAATCACCCAAATCAAATACTGAACACTACAATACAAATGATTCTGCCTCAAAATCATACAGCAAGAATGAGTAATTTCTCAAATAAACAAGATTATATTAAAAAACTAAGACACAAAAGAAGAGCCAGGATGTAGGACAAAAGTTCATTTCTAGAACAATCTGTTACTAAAATTATAATAAGGAATGTGGTAAACATCAGGTAGGCATGGTATTTTTATACGGAAATTCCAATATCCTTGACCCAGACCCAAATAGATCTTATAGATCAACTGAAAAATCCTCTCATTTACAAGATTATTTAGTTCTGTACTTGACCTCAGGTCACAATTAGAATTTTCTAAAAAAAAGACTTCAAGAATGATCATGATGTAGACAAAATAAAAAACATTAGTTATTATTAGAAACCAGAACCTGGACAATGTCAAATACACCACAGAAATTCCAAAACCTAGACCTAGACCAAAATAAACATATTTACTTCTATTAATAATAATTCTGATTTTAAACCCATATGCATAGAGAATAATTTAGTTATGTATTAGATGTTTACAGGAAAAAGTCAATTCATGTCAAGCAGAAATGAATAAATTTGAAATGACTACTTTGTAACTGTTCCAAGAGGTTATTGTTGTAATGACTTGAACTTGGGTTGCTGTTACTGCTACTACTGTTACAGATGATATATTTCAGTGATGGATTGGAAAGAAAATAGGCAATTCAAGTACTCAATAAAATCATCCACAATTATTTATTCCTTTGTTGCAAACTTAAGTTTACAATAGCAGCTTTAATTATACAATACACCACAGTGATATGACAGATAAAGACAGTTTGATTTTTTTGAAAATTTTCTCAACACCACACTAACTATTGTTGCTGTTATTGCTGCTGCTTTTGTTTCTGTGGTTCCCTTGTAGTGATAATGTGGAGGCAGGGTGATAAGATGTGACAGGTTGAACAGCATTTCATACATTTTTCTTTGTTTATAATCGATTACTGGTGAGTCTGCAATCTAAGAATTGAAACTAGACTTTTCCAACGTACTTTCATTTTTTTGATGCTACTGTCTCCCACTTTCCATGTACTTTGGTCCAGGTGCTTTTGATATAGAGGTCATCATTTTTTTTCAGTCACTTGTTGGAACCTGGGCTAGAAAATCTTCCTTTTAACATTCCTCAGTTTGTCTTTCAATGTATACAATGGTGGGTGATATCCATGAACATGTTCCATCACACAAATTAACTTTGTTCTCCAGTTATGTCAGTATTTTTTGTTAAAAGAGCATTTGGTTTTTCAATGTGAGCAGAATCTTCAGTGTTTTAGGCAAAGGTGATATGGTGATAACTTTGAGAAGATCAGTTAACTGAAAACCCCAAGAAAACTAAAACTGTCACTGGGTTCCATTGGTTTTCGGCCTCAAGAGGTTTCACTCTACTAGTGATCTCAATCAATTGTATGAAACCAAGTGTTTTTATGTTACATACTGTATATTCTTGCCATGTAATCATTGTTGTATGTCATGGAGTGTCTGGCTTTGGCAATGTGATGTCATGGCTTTATGTTACATACTGTATATTCTTGCCATGTAATCATTGTTGTATGTCATGGAGTGTCTGGCTTTGGCAATGTGATGTCTTGGCTTTATGTTACATACTGTATATTCTTGCCATGTAATCATTGTTGTATGTCATGGAGTGTCTGGCTTTGGCAGTGTGATGTCATTTGGTAATTCTTCTATAGCCAGCAGCATATGTTGGGTTGTAGAAAATTCTAGTTCAAATCCACGATGCTCAATAAGTCAACCAACTTCCAATGCTCATCTGTTCTTTTTGTAATTTTTGTTGAGATGAGCAATATGATCAAATGACAATGCTGAACTTTGTTTTATTACTTTCTTCACTTCATTCTTTTCTGGTTCTGATGGATATGGCATCAATATAATCTGTTTCATCCGTGCTTTAATTTCTTGTTGAATCGGGGTATTACCAGTAAGATTGGATGATGTTATGGGTGTTTAAGTGGGCAGAGTTCTCTTCTCATTCTTTGTTTATCAAATACTTCTTCTTCTTGGGGTTACTCACTCTCTCCAAACATGGGATTCAATTATGCATTTCCAAGATGTTGAATCTATTGCTAATGCTGTAGACTGCCTACTTGAGGAACATTGATTTGTCTGAGTTCTAAGGAGAATTATTGCTATCCCATACATTGAAATTGTTGACCGTATCAATGAGCATTGTTGATCAAGTCTATAACACTAGATTCAAGAACTGGTTTTCCTTGACATACTAAACTATGTTGTTAATTCTAGGACATGTAAGGATGATCAATGAGAATGCAAAGAAGCAAACATGTTCACATCTGCATTGATTTGGGAATACTTTCCTCAACTTGCCCTCATAATGTATTGTCTTGAGAAAAAAAAGTTCATGGCAGTTGTAGGAACTGTAGCTTTCGCTGTTGTAGTGATTGTTGTCATCATCATCACTGCCATATCTGCTGTTGTAGTGATTGTTGTCATCATCATCACTGCCATATCTGCTGTTGTAGTGATTGTTGTCATCATCATCACTGCTGTTGTAGTGATTGTTGTCATCATCATCACTGCCATATCTGCTGTTTTTTCTTTGGTATTCATTAGGGCATTTATGTGGTGTTGCTACTTCTGGTGAAATGATTGTAGTAATTGTTGGTACTGTTGTAATTTTTCCACTTCCGACAATTCTTTTTGGTATCAATGATTGTAACTCATTGTATGTGAGCCATCTCAGTGAGATTATGATCTGGTGGCAAGTGGGGTATCCATTACTACTTGTACCAGAGGTGGAGGTTCATCTACCATCTGTAAAGTACTAATGGCAATTTTCATCCTTTGTAACATCAAATGGTATGGTACTGATGTCCTTTCAGAATGAAATGCCCTTTTTATGTCACCTGAACACTTCACCCAAAAGATGATTCTATTGCTCCTAACGTGGGAAAAGCTAATTTGACTAACAACCAGGTTATCAACATGGGAAAGAAAACCCTCCTTGATAAATGAACACTTTCTAGCTCACTTCTGTGAAGTAGGGCTACACTATTGTGCTACTCTAGGCATCAGCATTAGTGTCCACACAGATAATATGGCAACAGTTTGGAGTGGGTTTGCAGAGGGATTTCATATTTTACTGGTTTAGGTTAAGTTACTGTTATACCTGGAATCATAGAACTTGGTAGAGGAATCATCTTCATGACCTCATTACAGAAGAAGGTCATTATGGCCCATATTTTACACATTCCTGCCTTGGAGTAAATGTTGAGTTTGATTTCATTTCTCAGGCATACTAGTCTCATGAAATTAATAATGCTTTTACTACAATTCCCTTGCAACAAATGAAACTTATTTTGACCTATATTTCAACTGTTTTCTGGCTTTGGATGTGTTTAAATTACATTTATCTCAAGAATGTTTGGCATGTTATTTGGATACATACCATCCTACTAAACTTGTGAAACTTGGTGTGTGGATGCATCTTGATAAGTTTTACATCCATATTTTAAAAAGAGGTCTCAATAACTTATACTTTATGATAATTGGATGCATATCTGTTACTACACCATTAAAATCAAAGTAGTCATAGTGACTTCATTTCATAGTTTACTAATGTGGGTTATGTATTCGTGTTTATGATCAAATATAGTCTTCTATGGTACGTTCATCATAACCTACTAAGAAGGCCCTTTCTGACCAGTGCAGTTGGAGATATAAATATGTACATTCAGAGCTAAACTTTCCATATTATTGACAATACATTGTATATTGTGATAGGTAACCTTCAACAGGTTAACTGTGTACCATACATGTATATTGCGATAGGTAACCCTCAGCAAGTTAGCTGTGTACTATATATTGTATATTGTGATAGGTAACCTTCAACAGGTTAACTGTGTATTATACATTGTATATTGTGATATATGGCCCTCAACTGGTTAACTGTGTACTATACATTGTATATTGTGATAGGTAACCCTCAACTGGTTAACTATGTACTATACATGCATATTGTGATAGATAACCCTCAACTGGTTAACTGTGTACTATACATGTATATTGTGATAGGTAACCGTCAACTGGTTAACTGTGTACTATACATGTATATTGTGATAGATAACCCTCAACTGGTTAACTGTGTACTATACATGTATATTGTGATAGGTAACCCTCAACTGGTTAACTGTGTACTATACATGTATATTGTGATATGTAACCCTCAGCAGGTTAACTGTGTTCTATACATTGTATATTGTGATAGGTAACCCTCAGCCATTTAACTGTGTACTATACATTGTATATTGTGATAGGTAACCCTCAGCTGTTAACTGTGTACTATACATTGTATATTGTGATAGGTAACCCTCAACTGGTTAACTGTGTACTATACATTGTATATTGTGATAGGTAATGCTCAACTGGTTAACTGTATACTATGCATTGTATATTGTGATAGATGGCCCTCAACAGGTTAACCGTGTACTATACAGTGTATATTGTGATAGGTAACCCTCAACTGGTTAACTGTGTACTATACATTGGATATTGTGATAGGTAACCCTCAACTGGTTAACTGTGTACTATACATTGGATATTGTGATAGGTAACCCTCAGCTGGTTAACTGTGTACTATACATTGTATATTGGGATAGATGGCCCTCATCAGGTTAACTGTGTACTATACATTGTATATTGTGATAGATGACCCTCAACTGGTTAACTGTGTACTATACATGCATATTGTGTTACGACCCTGTAGTTAAATTACATGTGTGTTAAAATTTGAATTCTTTCTAATTCTTTCTATTTAATTTTTATTTCATTTTTATATCATTAAATGTAATTATTATTGTGATGATGATTATGTTCGCAGGGTCTGATATTTTGTTAGAAACATCGTGTTTATTTAGAACGTAAATGTGACTCGTGTAAGCACGATTTTTGTATGACTGTTTTGTCATATTAAGTAAACAGTTGGAAATAGCTATGTAAATGATTGGTTGTGACCACGGTCATTACTAATAATACTTGTTGACATTCTGTACTAGTTGGCGAGATTTCGAAATCTCCATGATTTCTTCATGCGTGTACATGAAATGACGTATTATTTTGCTTTAAAATACTCAGGTAGCTGCGAACTAGTCTAGAGTAATATTTTAACATCTTAGAGAATCACATTGTAACATCTTATAGAGTTTCTAATACCTTAAGAAGAAGGTATTCTTTTGTGCTGGAAAGAGTTGTTCATTCGTACGTATGAAGAACAACCTGTGTTTTGTTATTGTCGATAGCTGTGCTTCATCTACCTTTTAAATAATAATTATTTTCCCTGGAGAACTACACAACTGGCTTTGGACAAAGACATTTGCTGAATCTAATTCTAAATTGGAACAGAACAATACAAATTGTGATTCACAGTGAAAATTCTGGACATTTGTGTTTAACCTTCGTCTGACGTCATCATCCGCCATTTTGGAATGGAATTGAGATTCAGACTATGTCAATTTAGAACTGTTTAGTCACAGGACTTATGTGTTTTCACAATATTAGGACAAATTTTTGGATCTTCTTCGTAAATCGTAAGTCTTGTTTCATATTTTTACCATTTCACCATGTTTTCTAGGGAAATAAATTATTTTTGTTAAAATTTACAAAGCTTGTTGTCTTTGCTCTTTTCTTTATGTTACTTTAAACGAGCCGATACGTAACAGTTGTGATAGGTAATTCTCAACTGGTTAACTGTGTACTATACATGTATACTGTGATAGGTAACCCTCAACAAGTTAACTGTGTACTATACATTGTATATGGTGATAGGTAACCCACAACTGGTTAACTGTGTACTATACATTGTATATTATGATAGGTAACCCTCAACTGGTTAACCATGTACTATACAGTGTATATTGTGATAGATGGCCCTCAACAGGTTAACTGTGTACTATACATGTATATTGTGATAGGTAACCCTCAATAAGTTAACTGTGTGCTATACATTGTATATTGTGATAGATGACCCTCAACAGGTTAACTGTGTACTATACATGTGTATTGTGATAGGTAACCCTCAACTGGTTAACTGTGTACTATACATTGTATATTGTGATAGGTAACCCTCAACAGGTTAACTGTGTACTATACATTGTATATTGTGATAGATGACCCTCAACAGGTTAACTGTGTACTATACATGTATATTGTGATAGGTAACCCTCAACAGGTTAACTGTGTACTATACATGTATATTGTGATAGGTAACCCTCAGCAGGTTAACTGTGTACTATACATTGTATATTGTGATAGATGGCCCTCAACAGGTTAACTGTGTACTATGCATGTATATTGTGATAGGTAACCCTCAACAAGTTAACTGTGTACTATACATTGTGTATAGTGATAGGTAACCCTCAACTGGTTAACTGTGTACTATACATTGTATATTGTGATAGGTGACCCTCAACAGGTTAACTGTGTAATATACATTGTATATTGTGATAGATGGCCCTCAACAGGTTAGCCGTGTACTATACATTGTATATTGTGATAGATGGCCCTCAACAGGTTAATTGTGTACTATGCATGTATATTGTGATAGGTAACCCTCAACAAGTTAACTGTGTACCATACATTGTATATTGTGATAGGTAACCCTCAACAGGTTAACTGTGTACTATACGTGTATATTGTGATAGGTAACCCTCAACAGTTTAACCATGTACTATACATTGTATATTGTGATAGGTAACCTACAACAGGTTAATCATGTACTATACATTGTATATTGTGATATATGGCCCTCAACAGGTTAACTGTGTAGTATACATTGTATATTGTGATAGATAACCCTCAACTGGTTAACTGTGTACTATACATTGTATATTGTGATAGGTAACCCTCAACAGTTTAACCGTGTACTATACATTGTATATTGTGATAGGTAACCCACAACAGGTTAATCATGTACTATACATTGTATATTGTGATATATGGCCCTCAACAGGTTAACTGTGTACTATACATTGTATATTGTGATATGTAACCCACAACAGGTTAACTGTGTACTATATGTATATATTATGATAGGTAACCCTCAACAGGTTAACTGTGTAGTACACATTGTATATTGTGATAAGTAGCCCTCAACAGGTTAACTTTGTACTATACATGTATATTGTGATAGGTAACCCTCAACAGGTTAACTGTGTACTATACATTGTATTTTGTGATGGATGACCCTCAACAGTTAACTGTGTACTATACATGTATATTGGGATAGATGGCCCTCAACTGGTTAACTGTGTACTATACATTGTATATTGGGATAGATGGCCCTCAACTGGTTAACTGTGTACTATACATTGTATATTGGGATAGATGGCCCTCAGCAGGTTAACTATGCACTATACATTGTATATTGTGATAGGTAACCCTCAAGAACTGTGTACTATACATTGTATATTGGGATAGATGGCCCTCAACAGGTTAACTGTGTACTATGCATATGAATGAGCATAAGAATTAGATGAGTAGACTGCATGGTTTTCATGTGATGCCTCACCTAGTGGCTAATCAAGGTAATTATTGATGCATGAACTATCCTTGTACTGATGATGTCACTCCAAGTTTACTCAATGCCTGTGACTTTCTCCCAGTAAATTTGGCTTCTAGGGGTGGACAATAATAACAGCTTCTCAAGCAGATTTTAAGAACAACCATTTTTAAAGGCAATAATGCAAAAACATCACTCTTTTTTATCAACTCAGTAAAGTATCTCTATTTTAATATCATAGAATAGAATGTTCCATTGTTTTATGCCAGTTGTGCTCTGTCATGCATGATAGGTAAGTAGGTAGGTAGGTAGGAGGTTTAATGTTATGCAAGGACAATTTGACCTATATGATGCAGATTAAGAGCAAAAGATTTAATTTAGTAAATGATTAAAAAATTAAAATGTAAAGAGAACAAATTAGAAAAAATTTAATTATAAGGGCAAACATTATGTTCAAAAAGAAAAACTTTATAGGGGCCAACAATGTGTTGTAAAAACCCTTTGATAATAGTGGCTGACATTGTGTTTTAAAAATCTCATTAATTATAGGGGCTAACATTGTTTTATAAAAACCCTATAATTTTAAGAGTTAACATTGTGTTATTAGTTATAGGGGCTCACATTGTGTTGTAAAAATCTCTTTAATTGTGTAGTAAAAATCGGTAATTATACAGACTAGTATATGTTGTAAAAAACAGAAATTTAAGTATAGAGGTTAACATTGTGTTAGAAATATCCAATTAATTATATGGGCTAACATTGTGTTACATATAACCCTTTAATTATAAGTGGTAACATTGTGTAGTAAAAAATCTCTTTACTTATAGGGGATAACATTGTGTTGTAAAAAAAACATTTATTATAGGGGATAACATTGTGTAGTAAAAAATCTCTTTACTTATAGGGGATAACATTGTGTAGTAAAAAAATCTCTTTACTTATAGGGGATAACATTGTGTAGTAAAAAATCTCTTTACTTATAGGGGATAACATTGTGTAGTAAAAAATCTCTTTACTTATAGGGGATAACATTGTGTAGTAAAAAATCTCTTTACTTATAGGAGATAACATTGTGTTGTAAAAAATCTCTTTACTTATAGGGGATAACATTGTGTTGTAAAAAAAACATTTATTATAAGGGCTAACATTGTGTTATAAAAAAAACATTTATTATAGGGGCTAACATTGTGTTGTAAAAGAACTCTTTGATTAACAGAGATAATCTCTTTAATCTGTGCTAATTTTTTGTATTTAATTAATGTTTACAATCACCTATGGAGACTATCTGGAATCTTCTTTTCCATCATGTTTCTTTGACTGTGAGAATCTTCTTTTCCATCATGTTTCTATGACTGTGACAAAGTCATTATAATTGCTGTTCCTGTGTCCTCATCAACAGTTCCTTTCAACACATTCAAACAGCAGTAACATAACAATGTTTATGATTTCTTTTGGAGCCCTTTGAATGATCTGTATTTAAATAGGTGCATTTGATTTGGTTAAAACTAACAACACATCTCAAGTTTTTAGGTAAACTGTGAGTGGAGAGAGAGAATGAATTGAATTTTTCCACATATTTTAGGATTTTTTTGACAACAAGAATGAAGATGATCATAACAATACAATGAGACCTTTGTCTAAATGACTGATGATAGCCATGTCTTAACAACATGGACTCATGTCAACATGTTGTTGGGATGTGGTACAAGCTTTTCCTGGGACATTAGACAATGAGAAAACAACACAGTTTGCAACAAAGTCAAGTGAGTCATTATTTTGACAGATTGATTAAACTCCGTAACATATCATCTGTGTAATGAAATTTTTCCTAGGCTATTATCCTTTTGCACAACAGCAACAGTCACAGCATAAGAAGGAGAAGAAGGATTAGAAGGAAGTAGGTTTAGAAATGTGTGTCCATTTGTGTGGTTTCGTCAAATAGTTGGAAAATAATTTTCTTAAGTGATGTTTCACTGGCATTATCAATAATGGAGGAAAGGAGATTCTCTTCTTTGTTTTCCATGTCAGTAGTGTACGATTGCACTTGAGACCTATAGTGGAATCCTATTGTTACGAGTCTATGCTCTTAAAATAAGTAACAGAAAAGAGTGAAAGACAGCAAGCTTTGTAAAATTTAACAACTAATTTATTTCTCTAGAATACGAAGTGAAAATGAGAAAAAAGAACTTATGGCATTACGAATTAAATCCCAAAGTAATCTAAGAATTACAGACACAAGTACTAATAATATAAAATCCTGAATAAAACTCAGTTCAAGTCCCAAAGAGATCTAAAACTGAAGACGATGACGTGTCTGTTATAGCTTATAGAGTGATGATGTGTCAACAGTCTTTTGTTGAATCACAGTAATATACTTCCAGGTTTTGAATATACTATAAATTCCAGTGAATGTCATTATCCAAGATTTCGATCAGAGCACTTTTGTATTTCCAGAGAAAATAATCATTTGAATGAATAATTTGAAGAAAATAAACTTCAGCCCAAACTGGTCACCACATAATACAACTTGAATGTGCTAGATGTTAAAGCACGAATGACCAAGCCCTCACAATTACAAGATTATATAGTTCTCTGCTTGACCTCAGATCACAATTAGCATTTTCTATAAAAAAAATTACCTAATGGAAAATAACCTTCTAGAATGATCCTGATGTTGAAACTGAGTTCAGAGTGCCAAGTTAAATTCCTGTTTGAGTCCAGAGTGTTATTTCCATGCTAAACTATTCTTATGCCTCATAGTGCCATTCCCAAGTTAAGTTCCTGTGTGGCTCTAGAGTACCATATTTAAAACCAGATATTATAGCCTCTATGGTAAATTCCCATTAGAGGCCAAATGGACACCATATTGTTAAAACGATGAATATTTTAACATAGGATTTCCCATTTAACTTTATAATCAACATACCTTTTTTAGCATAGTGTTATGTATATTTAATTTAATTGTTTGTTTATTAGTTCAAAATTTTCTTTTATTTCATTACATGATATTGTAATGAAACATTGTATGCTGGACTTGACCTTGTCCAAAACTGAATTCATTTCTGCTTGACCTGATTGACTTTCTTTGATTTTTTTATTTCATTTTATGTCAACAACTAATATATAGCTAAATTATTCTCTTTGTTTATGGGCTTAATACAGGATCTTCATTAATAGAAGAAGTAAATATGTTGATTTGGGTCAGGGTTTTGGATTTTCCTAAGTGAATTTACAGGTTATAGTTTTGATTTTGCAAACATCAGGATCATTCTAGAAGGTTATTTTCCATTAGGTAATATTTTTTAAATTAATTTTTATTGTCAAATAAAATTTTTCAAAGTACACTTTGTTTGTTTACATTTTTGTACAATTTTCATTTTCAATATACCATATTTAATTTTCATTTCGAAATTTATTCAATTTTCATTTTGTGATGTTCAGTCTTGAATTTAAATTTAGGATGGTGATATTTCTTTCAATAAAAATATGTATTGTGCTAAGCCAAAGATTGACAGATAATGTAGTGTTTTCACTTCGAGATTGACCACCGTGAAACTTAAATACTATATAAGTAGTCTTTAAACAAGATGGAAAAGAGAAAGGCACATACCATACATGAAGCGTTTGTACATGTTAACAAAATAATTTTCTGTCTGTCTTCAAAAATGCGAAGATTAGTAGCGATGCCAAATACTGAACCAGCCTAAATACTTATGTTTTATGGTTAAGTATTTTCAGAGCGACATAGACATATATATATCCCTTTGCACAACAACATATATCACTTGGAAAAGGGATACCACTCAAATGTTTGCCAAACGAAAGAGAAATCAAATCCCTCCATTATAATTACCTCCCTTGTGTGATAGTATATAAGTATGTTTGTATGCATAGTGTGTGTAAATGTTCTGTAGAGCAATAAATTTTGTAAATTTTATTCATGATTGTAAGTCATAGTAATTATCTATAGCTAAATTTTGAGTCTGTGTTTAGGTTTTATTTTAACATATTAAGAGTAACAAGATTGCATAAGATTTATACATAGCTATTTTCAAGTTACTAATAATAATATATTTGCAGTAAACATGCTGACAAGTTTGAGGT
The DNA here is from genome assembly GCA_016617855.1 of Megalonaias nervosa. Classification (NCBI taxonomy): domain Eukaryota; kingdom Metazoa; phylum Mollusca; class Bivalvia; order Unionida; family Unionidae; genus Megalonaias; species Megalonaias nervosa. Next base: position 14,068 of record JAECUM010013435.1, on the reverse strand, counting down.
AATTTTTCATTGACTGGTGGGGTAGGTGGGTTCTTAGAATAATTAAGTTTTTTCCTATTCAATGGGGTAGGTTAGGTTGGTTCTTTTACGATGTGGGAATTTGCAATTTGTTACGTGGGAGCAATAGCAAATGCGTTTCCACCTTTTATTCTTTGTATATAAGTGCGTGGAGCTGGACAATTTTAGTCAGTCTTATTTCTTATGCACTTGTTGGGATATCAGTCTTCAGACATATTTAATGTTGTGTTAAGTTATTATCTGAGAAAAAACGAAACATTTGCTTAGTATATTCATAGGAAATACAAAGGGTTCATTTAACTAAAATATTATAATGGGACTATTGTGAATTATTGAAAGGAGTTCTGGACAATGCCATTTGATACATCAGGACTATTGGCAGACCAGTGTATTTGAGTATCTGAAATTCATTCAGAACATTTGATTCTTTTGGACTTAATATAACTTTTTAGGATTATTTTATATTCAGAATACAGTAAGTTCCTCTTTTATTTTCATTTTATAATTTTGATAATTAAATTATTTGTCAAGATTTACAAAACTTGTTTATTTTCACTTCTTTCTGTTACTTAATTATGACCATAGAGTTGTTATTTTCACTTCTTTCTGTTACTTAATTTATGACCATGGAGTCGTAACATAAGCATTGCGATTATTTTGAACGTCTGAGGAATCATCCAGGAAGACACAATTTTAAACACCGGAGATCTGGCATTTGTAAAACACAGCTATAAATTGGAAAATATTAACAGAAAAGTGTTAAAGTGAACTTTTTACTTACTTTGTTTCAGCTAGTGACTAACAAAGAAGACTTTTGGAAGGATAACTGTGACAAGAGTTTAGCTATTTCTAAAGTTAACAATCTTCTATTATCATTATCAAACAGTTTGGTAGTGAACTAAATATGTTCTTTTACAAGTGTGTAAAGGACAAAATCAAAATCAATTTGTGTGAAGGGCTATCATGAGGGAGGATTTAACATGATTGGTTTATTTAAGTTTGTGAATGCATCGAAAATTACAGGGATTAGAAGACTATTATCTGATGAATCTAAATGGAAACGTTTGTTACAATTTTCTGCAGCAAAATATTGATAATTTCTTTTCATTTGGAACGGACTTTCTTTTTTCCTTTGGAACAGAGTTTCTTAATTCCATAAAAGCGTATCTTAATCCCTTTCGGCTAGATTTCTTGGAAGGGTATTTAGAGCTATCTAGATCATTAAAAACAATCACAGCTGAACATATTTAGAAACACAACTATGGTTTAATTCTTCATTAACAATATATGAAAAAAGTGTGTGTTACAAAACATTCTTTCAGAAAGGCATTAGATTTCAAAATATCCAAATCTTAGATGGTTGAAGCTGAAAATATTACATAGAATTTGACTACGAATGCATTTCTTAAAATAATCAGAATTATCCCAGATGATCATTGCTCTTTTCATATGTTACATGCAAAGAAAATCCCTCATACTTTTTTATGATTGTCACATAATTAAGATTTTTTAAAAAAATAATATTTTGCAATGGATAAAAACAAAATGTTATGTTAAAAATAATTTTAAAAAATAATATTTGGAATTAAAGACAAAACTCAGGCCGACAATACAATTAATCTGATAATTCTATATGCAAAAACGATATATTTATACAATTAGATTTAATAGAAACAGATCAAGTTTGCCTCAGTACAATATTATTGTTGCTTGAACTTTAATGTAGAAAAACACAGCAATTGACAATAGATGGTCATTATCCAATCAGTTAATAGAATAATAAACTATGTTATTGGAAGCATGTGCGTGTATATTATGCATACATATTGTTATGTGTCTAGGCTCTTACAAAAAGTAACAAGAAAAGAGCGAAGACAACAAGCTTTGTAAAATTTAACAAAAAATTTATTTCCCTAGAAAACCAAGGTAAAAATGAGAAAAAGAACTTACGGTTTTATGAAACAAATCCAAAATTAATCCAAGAATTAAAAAAAGAAGTCCTATTATTAAAAAGTCCTAAATGAATCTGAGTTCAAGTCCCGATGACATTCAAAATGAGGGCGATGGCGTCTGTCGCAACCTTCAAAGTATAGATGTGTCAACAGTTCCTTGTTGAATCACAGAAAATGATATTCCAGTTTTGAACTCCGAATAAATTTCAATGAATGTCTTTGTCCAAGAATTCTGTATCAGCAGTTGTATTTCCAGGGAAAATAATCACTTTAAATTGAATAAAATAAAAATTCAACTCAAACTGGTCACAACAAAACACCTTTAAGTGTCAAAGGTTTAGAGCCTGAACTGAACAAATTCTATCAAGAAAACAGTTATACACTAATTTAAGACGCAAACCAGATTCCCAGATGAACGTCACATGGTCACCCTTCCAGAACAAAATAGAAGCTTTTTACATGCCTAACATCACGTACTGCCAGTATGGCCTTAACTGAAATCAATGGATCTTACTCTCGGAATGAATAATTTTTTAAAATAAAAGTTGTTTACCAGAACCCTTACTGGTTCTGAATCAAGGTCAGCAACTAGATACAGTGTTTCTATATCATAACAACCAGGTCAAACAGAACTGAACTGAATTTAAAAAAGAATGTCAAATCCAGTAGACAAAGTTACCTTATAATAGCATGAAATGGAATAAACAATAAATTTAAAACTAACAAACAAATAATTAAATTATATAGAGTATATATATATATATATATATATATATATATATATATATATATATATATATATATATATATATATATATATATATATATATGTATATATATGTATATATATATATATATATATATATATAACAATGTGTCTCTGTCTTCATATAGGTGTGATGTGTATATATGAATGTGCATCTATGTACACATGTGTTTGTGTAAATGAATATGCCGATATTTTTAGGGCTCTTATATTACTTAGTAGAAATGTTAATTTTTCCATTTATAATGTAATTTTATTTTAAAAATCTGTATGTAAACAATATTTCTCTTGCTGTTCTTCATTCTGTCTCTTTCTTCTTTCCTTTCATTTTAAAGTCATAAAATAATTGTTCAGGTATATATTCATTTTGCCTTAATGGTTGAAATATTCTACCAATATATATGCATTACAAGTATGTATTTGATGTCTTTAATGTCAATAAAACTTTATAAAAGAAAAGAAAGAAGATGACTTGTAGGATAACGAAAACATTTTTGTTTCAAGAAAGCGTAAGCTGGGAAAACATCGACTCCAAGAATTGAACGTTCTCTAGGAATGATATTCACCCATTATAGATTATTGGATTGCCTCTTCTCAAGTCATCCACTATAAATAGAAGTAGAAGTGACCACCTTTCCATTGAACACAGCAGCTACCACTCCTTTACAGAGTTCCTCTCTTCAAGAACACAAAAAAGTAACAACACTAACCAATGCGTGTGAGTTGTGGAGACTGTTTCCCTAAAAATCAAAACCGTTTACTGCTGTGTTGTATTGTGTCACTCGAACAGCCATGTGAAATTTAAATTTACAACATGGAGATAAACAACTGTGGACTATTTAGCTCAGCATTTGTATCGACTATCTTCTCAGTTTTTCGTTGAAATATACAGACAGTAAGAACAACAACAATGGTAGCTTCGCCAACGCCAGTCAAAACAGCAAGAGTCTTTTAATGAGTCATAATTATATTATCCAAAAATGTTCTTGTCTAAATTCACCATAATTCCAAATTAATGTTTCAGTCCAAGATTATTATTGATGAGCACTTTGTATTTCAATGAATAGTAATTTGAACAAATAAATCTATCCAATGAAAAACTGAACACAACAACAAGACTGATTCTGCTGCAAGATTTTGAAGCATGAATGAGTAATTCCTCAAGCAAACAACATTATATAAAAAAAACTAAGACACAATAATAGAGCCCTAATATAGTTCAACATTCTCTCTAAAACATTCAAAGTTTTCAACAAGTTTTGGAATTTCCAAGTGGAAATTTATGTCCTAGATCAATATCACAATAAACATATTTACCTCCATTGATTATTATCTGAATGTTTAATCCACAATGATAGAATATTGCCTAGGTATTATGTTGTTTACAAAAAAATGTCCCTGGTCAGGTACAAAGTGAACTTGATTTTGGACAAGGTCAAGTACTAAATAAAAATGTTTATAACATATAATCATTACGAAAAGCCAACAAACAATACAAATTAAATATAAATAATAGTGCTATTAGCCCGAAGAAGACCAGAAAGTCTAATACTAATTACTGTGAAGAAAAAAATATAGACATGGGTCACTCCCGGGAATATTTAACGCTACAAAATAGGGCAGGGTTATACAAGGAATATATTATACACCAGGTATGATAAAAACCTTCTCCCCAGTGACCTCATAACAATAGAAGAGAACATGTGAAAGTGGATAGAACCCCATAACAATAGAAGAGAATATGTGAAAGTGGATAGAACCCCATAACAATAGAACAGAATATGTGAAAGTGGGTAGAACCCCTCCAATACAACACATTATCAAAGTTCAAACTGGAAAACAAATTAAATGGTACATAACAAGACAACAAAATAGCCCCTTTGGGGGCGGAGTACCCTCAATCCAAACAGTTATTACTTTAGAAGCAAAAGATGCCAAAAAACTTCCAACATTCTTTTATGTGATGGTATTTTTACTCAGAACGTGATGTATAGGGTGTGTATATATTTACCCAGGTGCAAGAAAACATGGCACGAGGAAAATTATTTTAAAGTTCCTATGACAATTGTTACGATTCAATGTTCTTACAGTAAGTAACAAATAGATGTGAAACAAACAAGTTTAGTGAAATTCAACACATTATTTATTTCTCTAATTTACAGAGTGAAGATTTAAGAGGAACTTGCATCATTCTGAATTAAATCCAAAATTTACTAAACTTAAAAGAAGAATGAATAATTTTGTTTACTACATTATATATATATATATATATATATATATATATATATATATATATATATATATATATATATATATATATATATATATATATATATATATATGCGTATATATATATATATATACATACATACATACAAACATACAAATATTTTCCAGTATCCGCAACAAGTTGATATAAACTAGTTGAAACATAATAAATTTAAAGGTTTAATTCCTGTAGAAACAGCCATGTAAAGTTTTGCAAACACTACGGTTTTTCTGTTTTATTTGTTTGTCCTGTATATGTTTTGTATATGCCTTTGAAAAAGACTCATTAAGAGTCGAAAGCGCTCGGGGTAGTTATATTTATTTATTTATTTATTTATTTATTTATTTATAGTACAGTCATGGAAAAAAATTTAAAAAATTATAATATACATAACAGTAGTTCAAGTGGAACTCAATACAACAGACAAAAAGGAACGGGTAAAAATAAACACATGGTAGTGACCGCGAACATTGGAGGTAAATAGCAACGGTTTTGGAAGTGGCTGACGTTAGTTAGGGTTACACAGTACCATTGTTAGTGTTGACCTCAATATGTGCCAATATAGGGACATACGGAAATTAACATTAGCTCGTAGGTTAACATGCGGGAGCCAATATCCGGGACAATGGGAAATCCTATGTTAAAATGGTCCATAGGTTTAACATAGGAATATTATTATGGCAACAAAAGTGTTAATTAGGAAAAATAGGAATGGTAATGTTAAAATCATGAAGGAATAAAGGCGACAGTTAATATCAGCAATGAAAAATGTAATGCTAACTTTGAGATCGTTATAAGCCGTTTTCATGTTGAAAGCACATGGGACTAACTGGAAAATGTAAAATTAAATTCTCTATCTACTTTTCAAACACACGCCTTTACAATCCAATACATTACATATACTATCCAACCCTCCAACGCCCCGTATAATTCAGCACCAACCTTAAGATTACTATCCAAACATACATCCCCACAATCCAGCACCCGCTTTAAGATTACTATCCAAATACCAAATATCCAGCATTGCTATCCAAAACACCTAGTGTAGTGTCTAAAAACCCCCACATCAAATAATTTACGAAAGAGTATCATGAAAAAGAAGAGGGATGAAATCACACAAGCATACTATCCAATACTTTCTTTTTTATTAATTTCCAACACTCACATCTTCACTACTATACAACACCTCATACATATCCAAAACGCCTTGTATAGTGTTTAAGAACCCCGCACTTATAATCCAACGAAAAGGATATGATGTAAAAGAAAGGGGATAAAATTACACAAACAAGGTATACAACACAAACTTTTGATATGCTATACTAAACCTTCTATTTGATTACAATCCAATACACACCCCTACTATCAATCCTCCTCCTTTTCATTACTGTTTGAGTATTATCCAACACTCGATACATACTATAAAAAACGCCTTGTGTAGTGTCTGTAAATCTCACATCTACTATCTACGAAAAGGGTATGATGTAAAAGAGGGGAGGTGAAATCACAAAAATGTACTATCACAGCACACCAAAGGCTAAGTTAGGTACGCGGACGCGAAGGAAACTCACACTTATTTGGTGTGCGGATGTGAAAGAAAAAGGTGAATGAGCATATTTAAAATAAATTTATTTGAATAACAAAGAAAACAACACCATCATTTTCAAAACTCAGCAGGTTTAATGATAAGAAGAAGCTTCTCGAACACAAACAGGAATACAAATACCGAAAACATGACAATATTTACAAAGCTGACAACATTGTGAAGACAAACTGGACTTCCATTGATGTAAGGCACAGTCGTGTTGTCGTCGATGCACACTTCGTTTCTGAGCTGAATAAAAGAGATAACAATAGCATGATTCTATTTTATTATCATTTCAAGAGTACTCACTCTCAAAACAGGACAATAAATGTTATAAAGGAAATCCCAAACTACTTTGATGAGGAAAATACACACGATAATTTTAACACGCCATCTAATCGGATCTTTATAATCTCACATTTTGGATTGAATCAATATAGCTTTAAAGCATATCTTCTCATAAAGTCAGTGATATCGTCTTATAGAGGAAGTAATCGATGTGAATCAAAATATTATACACTATGATCATCGGGAAAGTAGACGGCTGCCCAATGGATTCCTGGTCGATGACTGACGTCTGTGTTCATGACAAAGGCTTGAACGTCTGTATATTTGTGAAAAGGAAGTTCATCTTAACACACACAACAGGGTCACAGGAGCTGCGTACGAACTGTGAGTCAGAAGGTAATGAGGTTCCCAAATTCTTTCGTGTAATCATATGTGATGATATGTCATCAATTCACACCTGACATTTTCTTTGGAAAATTCTGTAAAGTAAATCGAAAAACCACGGTATCCTGTTGTAAGAGAGCTTGGTCTCTAGAGAAGTCAATGGAATAGGCATTCATGTCTTTATAATCTTCCCTTTTGAGATAACAGTCCATGCCTCATCCAGATACTCTTCCAACTTTTATTATTGACTCATCTTCAAACATTTGTTGTGTTTTGACTAGGCTGATTGTTTTGATATCCATAACAATATTCTCTGGTGAGATCTGTAATTCTTTCACCCATGTCCTGAGTGGAACAGGAGATTAAATTGTTATATATATATATATATATATATATATATATATATATATATATATATATATATATATATATATGTATTTTGTACTTTTACTTTGTCCAAAGTCAAGGTCATGGTGTACCTGATCAGGGACATTTATTTCGTAAACAATATGATATATAGCTAATATTTCTCTTAGAGTATAGGTTAAATATTTAGATAATTATATTTGGAGGTAAACATGTTTATTTGAATCTGAGTCTAGGAAACGGTTTTCCACCGGGAAACTCCTAAATTTGCTGACAACTCTTGAATGTTTTAAAAGGAGACTGACCTACATCCTGGTCCTATTTTTGTGCCTTAGCTATTGATATAATTTATTTTACTTGAGAAAGTTCTCATTCTTACCTTGTATCTGAAGCAGAATCAGTCTTATTATTATGTTCAGTTTTTGTCTGGGTGGATTTATTTATTCAAATTATTATTCACTTGGAATACAAGGTGCTCAATAATAATCTTGGACTGGAATATTAGTTTGGAATTCTAGTAAATTCGGACAAGAACACTTTGGATTATGTTATTGTGATACATTTAAAACTCTTAGCACACTGGCACGTTAGCACTTTCGAGACTGCAGGCACATCAAGACATTCAGTATTGGAACTTATTTGGAACACCACTGGAATTCAATTGGAACTTTATAGATTTGGACTTGCGATAGAACGTTTAGGACTATTTGGGATTTAATTCACAATACTGTATGTTCTTTTTATATTTTTACTTTGTATTCCAGGGAAACAAATTATTTATTAAATTTTACAAAATTTTTGGGTTTTCGCTCTTTTCTGTTATTTGGTTTAAGAGTATAGAGTCTTAACAGCATTCTTTATTGTTTCTGTACAAATTTAAGAGACGAGCTATATGCACTCGACAGCTTTTGTGTATAAAACAAGTAAACAAGTTTAAAACAGGCGAAGAAGAGGCACGAAACGTCAGAAGTAATAATATATGTCCAAAATAAGCAAAGAATAAAAATAGAAACTTTTGTGCTTTGCACACATAGGTTCCTTTTACTGTTTGGCTATTTACCATTTCATTTAAATTGTCCCCCCCCCCCCCCGAAAGTTTGGGTTTATTATTTTACTTAATAGAGCCATCATTTAAAAAGAGTGTTATATATTTCTTTTACAATGAACAGAGTACTATATATTTCTTTTACAATGAACAGAGTACTATTTATTTATTTTACAACGAACAGAGTGCTATTTATTTATTTATTTTACTATAAATGTGGGTTCAATTGTCCCAAGTCATTCCGCTAATTTAATTACCCGCCCCACCAAAAAGTCTCTTAGATATTGTTTCAAGGGGGCAGATATTGGTAATACCTTCTAAAAAAGATTTTTTTTGCTTTTAAAAAATAATTTGCGGAAAGATAAAAATATTTATATCAGGTTCGCCCATCTCTTCGAAAATCTTTGACATGGCAATGCGTTGTTTTATGATTATTGTGAATGAAAGAGAAATGAAGATGACTGCTTTTAACAGTTGATGTAAGTAATAAATATTATTCTTTCTGAGAGAGAGAGAGAGAGAGAGAGAGAGAGAGAGAGAGAGAGAGAGAGAGAGAGAGAGAGACACACACACACACACAGACAGACAGACAGAGAGACAGAGAGAGAGAGACAGAGACATGGACAGAGACAGACTGACAAGGACTTGCCCACTTTATAGTCATCGTGCTGTGAATTCATTTATAATCGAAGTTTGGTAGTTACGTGCAAAATGACATGTAATTACTGCTCTAGTTCATGGATAGGAAGGTACTTGTAACATTAAGACAGATAGTTTGTTATTTATTGGGTACTGCAATTTCCTGCTTAAAGTTATTTAGAAATCCATAAAAGTGGTATTATAGAAATAGCAGTAAATTCATCGTGGGGATAGGTGGGTATGTATTTACACATTGTCATAGGTTATACGCACTGATATGCTCTTGCACAAATTAGCACACATGTTTGTGTTTGTGTATTAATCCATCTCGTAATATTTGTGCATTGTTCATATGCTGTGTCCAAGAGAGTTTGATTTGATTTTCCTCGGGATTATGTGTATGTCCCGATTTTGGTCATTATTTATTTAGGACATATGGCTTAAAATGAGCATAGCTGAAACTATGCTGTTAAAATTCTTAATGATAGGTGTACTTTATTGCATTATGGTCATTGTTAATAGGTAAAAACAACTATTTTATAAAATGCCAGTAGAACAATTTCATCTTTGTTAGTTTGTACAACTTAACTCACAAATGTCAATGTCCAAAACATTTCAAAGCAAAGTTGTGTGTGTATGTGTGCGTTGGTGCGTGCGTGTATGTCTGTGTGTGTGATTTTGAATTTTAACGTAGCTTTAAAAATTTTCCAGTCATATCGCTGCGATGTCTGCAATGTGGCAGTTTATAGTGATGTCTAGCACTGGGACATCATGTAGTATCATGTCCCACCCATTATCTTGACACCAGGCCGACCAGTCCTAACATAAACCTCTTAATGCTGAGCGCCAAGCGAGGCAGCTGCTAGTACCATTTTAATAAGTCTTTGCGACCTCCCGCATCCGAGGCGGATTCCCTAATCACGTAGGCCACCGGAGCGGTCCAAGCAAAGTTGAAACAACCCGTATAAATATACAGTAGAGTACATTGACAAAGGCCTTCACACAGTAGGGGGCATGTATTATAAGCATTGCGATCTCTGATGTTTCAGGTCATTAAGTTCAGGTTTATAGGTACATTTTAAGTTCAATTCGAAATAAATGTGAACGTTTTTGGCTTACTCATGCTTAGAAAATAACTATGTATTGTTTGGTCTAATGGTAGTTGATTCAATATTTGTAACGTACTAGTTTAAATCAATTCTAGAATCGTGCTCATTTCAAGACGTATGACAAAGAACATGGTGTGTTGACGATACATGGGAACGTAAACCTTAAAGTAAGGTGATTACTAAAATCCAGTTCAGTGGCATAAATTAGAGTTTCAGGCCATTGTGGTCATTTTTCAGTTATTTTACGCTTCTTTTCCTTCTTTTCCTTTTTGGACACAAAACTTGTTAACATAATTATGAAGCAGAAATTACTTGAATGACACCGATTCATACTTGAGTGACACCAATTCATATTTGAGTGACACCAATTCATACTCGAGTGACACCAATTCATATCTGAGTGACACCAATTCATACTTGAGTGACACGAGTTCATATTTGAATAACACTATATTGGGATATAACATCACAAGCTTATTCTCTGCAAGTTTAATATTTTGTGTAGAAGGAATATTTGTGTGGACAAAATACGACACAATTGTAACGGACCCATACATAAATGTTAAAGCTCTCTCAACATTGGCCTTTTCAGAGATCTTGACAACTCTTCAGTGGGAAAATTAACAGTTAAATGAAGGGAGGCATGTGTGAATGTTATAAAAAAGATTACATGGTAAAATCGATTAAATATGTAGTCCATTGATCCTGTCCACCAGTATGCATTGAAAATGGTATTAATTTTGTGTACTGTGCCCATTATCTGCAGCCGGACGTCCTGTAGAATCTCTAGCGTTTTGCAAAAGTGTTCCATGATGTTCATGTCTCTGGAAATTAAATTTCATGAATTAAAAATGCAGTGATTATGTTGTTTTACACGTCTGCCATCTTTCTATCCATCGGGTAGAAATTTAGTGCTATAGTATTGATATAAGGAAACGCCACAAACAAACTTAAGAGCACTATTGGAGAGTATCATCCTTCGTGAAGAACAAATTGGAAAGATGACGTAGCATACTGCATATACACCTGATTCATGCATGCCTTCTGAAGAGTGAACCTCGACTTGGTTGAATACCATGCCATTATCCATTGACAGCGGAACACATTCTTGTCGAGTGTATACTTCCACCTTGCGATACGTAGTTCAAATTCCCTTTCTTCGTTTAAAACATCATTAAAGAAATTCTTTTTTGACCAGCTGGAATGACATGTTAAAGCCTCGGAATAGTGAACATTATCATTGTGTCCAGAAATAATATGTGCATGTCTTATTCGATGCATGTATGTGTATATACGACTTAAGTATAGAATATTGCTCATACAAATGTCTAATGACCACTACAGTCACACATATTCATTCATTTTAAATCTGTGTGAATGAGTATGCGACGATACCTGAGTATGTGTAAGATTTGTTTCTTCTTATTTTAATATTCTTTAACTTATTTTGTTTTCTTTATTTTTCTTTATTTTTAACATAGCGGATTGCAAAAATTGGGGACCACATGGCAGAGGGGTCTTTCATAATCAGTTGTGTTATTGTCGTTAAATAATTTTAAAAAAAATAAATTATTATTATTATTATTATTATTATTATTATTATTATTATTATTATTATACAGAAACATTTTGACGTTAGCACCCGACAAAATCTTGAGGTTTTTGACGGAACGGGCTTTATTCAAAAACGTTTAATAGTATGTGTTAAGGATTATACATTTGTTACCATTATCTTTTTCACAATTTTTTTTTTTACATATTTCCGTGTGTGTTTTATCTTATTGTACTTCATATTTACATTTATTTGGAATGGTTTCTCTACCCAAAGTTAGTGCAATCTATTTTAGTAGTTTTCGAACTGTAAGTTAAGTTAGCACCGTATAGCCACTGTTGTGCTGATCTGCCTTAAAAAAAAAGCTATTAATGGATATTCGTTTAGAGAAAATTATCACTGAACATTTTCCATGCTAAAACAAAATTAATTTTGAAAGATGTGCCAACATTAGTGAAAGGCATAAAATCCGGTAGAAACTGTTTCATACTTCAAGTATTGACTTATTGGCTTTTTTTAGGCAAGAATAGATCATTTAGCTGTTAGAAATTCCATAGTCAAACATGTAATGTCTTGAGTACAGATCACAATCAGTGATGATGGTGCCTTGCTTCACTGAGTTATGTCCTGAACTAAAGTATTCACTATAAATTACAATCAGTGATTATTGTGCCGTGCTTAATTGACAGGTATGTCCAGAATTCTACTATGATTCAGCTGCACGCATACGTCACGCAAGTAGAAACATTTATATCTGGAGCATGTGTCACACAAGTAGAAACAGTTACATCTGGAATATATGCTTCACACAAACATTTACGTGTATAAAAAAGAGGGAAGGAACTGGACAGGGACAAAGTATTCAGGATTGACGTAAGCATCTGCACTGCCGAAAGATCTATATATCTCCATGAAAGGGATTTAGATCATTTTGAAGCAGTCATTGTAATTTTAGATTCAGTTACCACTGGAACGATTGACGAGATGATCATAGGCAGGTCTTATAAAATGTCAGTTGATGGAAAGGAACTCCACAGGAATATACACAAGTTCTCTGAGAAATTAAACCAGGCTAAGAGTTATGACAAATACAATTTCCTTCACATTGAAGTCCATACAAGAGCCATATAATTTAAGAAGACTTCGTAAGAGACAAACATATCATCTCTTGAAAAGAGAAACAGCGACAAGTAAATAAACGTGCCAAAAGATAGTGTGAAGATGTAAGAGGAAAGGAAAATGAGGGGCATAAATACAATCTCTTATAAACATAACCGTGGCAAAGAAACGCCAAAAATCATCCAACAAAGTGAAGATGTGAGAAGGAAACAAAATAACACAAAATATTATCTCAAAAATAGAGCCCGAGAAAAAGTATATCAATACACCAAGAGACAAAGTGAAGATGCGTGAACGAAGAAAAATGAGGCAAAAAGGTCATCTGTTGAAAATAGAGCCAGGGGCAAAAACGCAAACAAACTTAAAGACAACATGAAGTTGTCAGAAGAACGCCAAATTACTATTTAAAAAATCCTCACTTGGACATAGAAAAAGGGAAAAAAGTGCATAAGCACACCAAACACAAAGCGGAAACTTCAGGTAGGATGCGAAAATATACTTCCATCACAATTTAGATTGAGCAGTTTTTAACTCCATACGGGAATAATGAAATACATTCTTTGTACCACTTGTTATCGACTGTTGTATAGAAAGAGTTAGCGACTTTGTTCCAGAGATCTTAAACTCATGTTGTATAGAGAGTTATCGTCTAAGTTTCAAACATTCGAATCATGTTATACAGAGACTGTGTATGCCATCCTTTCAGAGATCTTAAAATCATGTTGTATAGAGAGACTTAGCGTTTTCGTTCCAGAGATCTTAAACTCGCGTTGGAGTTGGAGAGAGAGCGAGAGAGAGAGTGTCTTCGCCCCACATATTAAACTCATGTTGTATAGATAGAGCGTGCATGTTTCTTAGAGAGCTCTTAAATTCGTTCTATATAGAGAGAGTGAGAGAGAGAGTGTGCGTCTTCGTTCCTGAGATCTTAAACTCAAGTTGTATAGAGATAGTGAGAGTCTGTTACGAAATACCTGAT
>JAECUM010013434.1:0-84741 GCA_016617855.1 Megalonaias nervosa | reverse complement strand
AAAAAAACTAATTCCAGGTGTAACTCGCCTGGCACCCCTGAACCTCAAAGCGCCCGGGGTTCGCTTAGGGGGTGTTTTTATTACCCAGCAATCGTGCTTAGCGATCCAATAATTGCAATTGCAATGAGAAAAAATAAATAACAGTTACCCCCCAAAATATATATATCCGACGTCATCAACCTGCTCGTCAGGTATTTCCTTTTGCCTTTTTAGTCTGATTTAAAAATATATATATTTTTTTATTTTTTATTTATATTAATTCAGAAATATATTTACATTTATTCAAATATATATTAATTCAGAAATATATTCATTCAGAAATATATTCATTCAGAATTTTTTATATTTATTCAGAATATATTTATTCAGAAATAACTTTATTCAGAAATATATTCATTCAGAATTATTTATATTTATTCAGAATATATTTATTCAGAAATATATTTTTATTTAAACAAATAATTTATCATATAAAAAGTAATGAATCACGAAAACATCATATCAATTATTACTGCTATTAAGCAATTACAACACAGCGGCGTGAAAATATCTGACCAGCTTGATCCAGAAAAAATAATGAGCGACTTTGAATTATTGCATTTTCGGAAATCAGAAAATAGGTATACATTATCTTCCGATTATAGATTCATAAAGTTGATCCAGCAGGCAATGTTACGATCGCTGGCAGCAATCACGGATACGCTGGTAAAATTATTTGTTCCTCTTTCACGGGCCATCGAAAAGGTTAGGTTAGAATTATCTCACGAATACGAAACGAAAAGACTCGTGCACGCTCGTATAAAACAGCTAAGAGATATCATGTCGATGACGGAGTTGATAAACAAAGACGCGGAAGAGTTACTAGCTAAAGATAAGGACGAGTGTGACTCTGATCACGGTGACGAAGTCACCAATGACTCCGTCACCAGTAACAACGAAACTAATAGTGTTGTATCAGAATAATTCATTTCTGATCCTGATAAAATCACGGGGGTAAAAAGAAAAATATCAAATAATTATTTTTTTTTGCTTCGTGTTTTCCGCCGTGATGTAATCCCGGACTACAATGACTCTCTACGATCAACGCTCTTAAGATCTCACATATAGGTTTATATTTAACGACTCCGACCTAAGATCGAGCAAGTGGCCAGACTAGTCAGTAAGTTTGAAATGTATTCGTGATAAAAGACGACTATGACATTTTAGATAAACAACGTTGATTGGTTCTGATAAAATCAAATAACCTAGCGGGACTTGAGGGGTGAATGAGTAGAGAATGTATCCTTGTTGGGCCTGATTGGATTTATCAGTGTCAATTTGGTAACTGCCGTCGATAACATCACATACTAGATTGACAGCGATCGTTGATGTGATACTGACGATGCCCTGTGAGACATGACGGCCGCCCCCGTACGGATCATTATTGTGTCGAAGAATACTTGCTGGTGGGGTTACTTTTCTCCACGACTCAAGGATCGCGGTAAACATATCTGCGATGTCAAGTTCGATTTTTGGAATAATACCATAATCAATATCGTCGATATTATCTTTTAAATAATATTTTATATCGAAAAGTTTATTCAAATTATCAATACCATAATTTTTAATAAATAATTTTTCATTAAATTTAGCGTTTTCATCTATCACATGTATCATATGTGTATAGTCAGATATTACTGCGTTTAGATGCTTAATTGAATCAGTAATATATTTGTTTACGTCATCGTTACAATTCTTTGTTAAATCAATAATTAAATTTTTTACATATTTATGAATTCTATGAAATTCATCTACGATTGGTTCAAAGTAAAAATTAGAAGTAGCACCACCAATAGTTATACCGTATTCACTTTTTCTTATCTGATGAACATCTGGTAAGAAAAATATTTTTTGTCCATCATCGGCAATAAAATATTCATCAGCGTCCCATGAATGTTTTTTTCTGTATTCAGGTGTCTTTGTGAATTTTTGCTCGGTTGTCAAAAATTCTTCTATTCGTGGTTGTGGCGGACCTTCATGCGGAGGTTTAATATCTGACCATCCTAATACTGACCTGATCGAACACTAATAAATGTCAACTTGATAATCTGGCGATAATATTTCAACAGCCGAAGACAGCGTTGGCTCATGAACAGTAATGGCAATCTTTGATTCTTTTCCTGTGATGGATTTAATTCTACGTTGGAATTCTTCATTGATCTGTTCTATCTGATAACTTCCCGTCGGAATACTAACTACTTGCCAATCAGGAGTTCCGTCGGATTTATTTTTATTTGCAAATACTAATGAATTATTCGGCGGAATACCACCAAACGACGTTGACCTAATATTTGGCCAACTATAATAAACCCGTAATTGTGCTAATGCTATCTCGGATGCTGGTATTGCAGTTGGAAAATCAATACTGAATTCGGGCGAAGTCGAGCTCGCTGATATCATTGTGGTTCTTACCGGAGCAGTATTAGTGACGATCTGTTGTAATAATTCCTGCGATCGCTGATCGAATGTTGACATTATTATACTATTATTGGTTTAAATCACCGACGACGACATCGTTGACGACATTGTCGTCGAATACTTCATTGTATATCTTTATTGCAATACTGAATTCTTCGTCGGTGGTTATTCCATCATTGAGCGACGAAGAAATCAGTGATGATAATTTAGAACATGCGGTCGTTGCTGTGTGTAATTTCATCATGTACTTGTTCAATTTTTCATTCGTGCACGTATTTATCTTTTTCGCGATAATATTAAATATTCCAGCGATCGACGTTGACGATGAAATAATGATTGTTACAATGATCGGCGCTGTCATCGTCGCTAGCGATGCTAATACTACACCGGTTCCAGCAACTAGCGTAGAAACCGAATAAACCATGATATCAACGACAACCGCACGTCTGCGATATTTCTTTTTTTTTTTTTGTTGTATAATTATCGATGATATTTTTTAGTTTATTCTGCCAAGTTGTTACTTGATCGTATCTGTATCTGTTAACGTCTATCATTATACTTTGTTGTTGTCGATGTCTAAGACAACGGAGGTGTTTCAGCTACAGATTCTTTGCACCACCAGTAGGACGCCGAAGTTAATTTTTTATCATCTAATTGCAGCATAGACGTTTCTTCGGTATCTTTATTTAACACTACAGATACAGTCCCATAAAATTGTCGGTTGAATAACGCCATGAAAATGTAGTAAATATTATAAATTTTGCAGAACTGAACACGGACAACCTGTACACAACGGTTACTTCTGCGGTATGTTTAATAGTGTTATTTTGCGGTGTCCATGTTGATGATCCTGATGATACCGTATACACGATATTGTTGACGGCAACATTAGTCGCTGCGTGAGGAATTTTAATCAGATTAGTTTTTTTGAATGATATTAGGAATTCCACTGAGAATATCGTTGAGTTTCGTGTTTATGTCGGTGAGTTCAATATCAACGTTTGGTGGACTTCCAAAAAAATCATTAGTGGTTCTGTTTACGTTTCTGCGAAAATTCATAAACAGTTGTACATGATTAAAAAATTCAGTTCTAAATGAGGTCATTCCATCATTGATCGTCGACAACGAAGTTGTTACTGGAATTTCCTTATCGTCTACATATGTCTTCGTTGCAGCGTCGAGATTATCCGTCGGTTCTCCTACATTAATAATTTTATTGTTATTCATCTTAATGACGCCGTTCATTGTATCGCCGGTTTTTAACAATCGTTCACTTATGCTATCTTGGATCGACAACGGAGTAACAACACTGGGAACAAGTTTGCCCTCCATGTCATATACAGCAATAAGACCTTCTCGCGATAATCGATTACGAATAATAATATCGTTGATTGAAATATTGCTCGTCTTCAATTTTCCTTCACGGTTTTGAAATACAACAAGTTCGTTTGGATCAACATTGGCAAGATTGAGCAGGTCAGATAATTCATCACTGATCAGCCTTGTTACTCGCTTGAGTAATTCTTCACCTAGTGCTTGTTGAGGTTTGGTTTTAACTGATCTTCCATAAATATCTACCATTATATGATTAGCGATTATTTAATGTATATTCGTGTACAGCTTTATGAGGTGGTTTCGTTGATCTTGATACAGCATCAAGTACTGCTAGTGCTTCACGGCCACATATTGGTGGATCCGTTAATGTTTGTGTTGGTAGCGTTGAATACCAGATTGGAATACTTTGAAATCTGTCGATATACTTTAAAAATTCTTTTGGTGGTGCCAGTCCGTACGAATCAAAATAAATAATTCCACGAGGATCAATTGCATATGCAACCCAGTGAGTGCCACGACCAGAACTTTTATCGAGATTAATAATACCTGTTTCTGACAGATTTGGTTATTTTGGTAATTGATCACGCAAAAAACACCTCTATAATTCTTTATATTTAATCGCGCAGCAGCAACGAGTAAATCAAAATTCGATAGTGGAACTATCGTTGAGTCCCTGGAATTCTTAATCCTTGTCCCCAAACGTTGTTCGGTCGAGATCCTGGAAGTCTCAGACCGTGACCTCTTCGTTCCTTTTTTTTAATCCTTTTCCTGTTGCTTTCTTCAGAGCCATTCCAGCAGCTGTCCCAACTGCACCTAACGCAGCAGCTTTTGCAACAGCTGGAGCGGCTGCGGCTATTAATGCTGGGATAGCTGCGAGAAGTGGAAATATTCCTCCGGTTTTAATAGTATCCTTGATTGCACCCACGGAAAGATTTAATCGTATTCCTTTATTGGCGTGTTTAGCTTCGTTGCTTCGTTGAATCTCTTAAACTGACGCTCGGTCAACGATAATTTATTTGCACCGCTCATTTGTTCTTGTTTTAATGATATTTTTGTTCCGCATCGTGATGCTAACGGTGATTGTAATCGTTTAATCTGACCCGGGGTCAGACTGACACTAACATGATGATATGACATTTATGATATATATTTGACTTCTAAATGTACTGACTTAGTTCAGTAACGCTTGCATATTCTCTACGGGAGAATCAACGACTCTCATGCGACCACCAACACCTTCAAGTAACATTGTTTTATCGCTGAATATAACGGCGATTGCTCTGTAATTAGGAATATCTATGATATTTCTGTTAACACGAGCTCGAAAATGTATATCTACAACAGATTGTCTGGTTAAATCTAAATGTTCGAGTGAAAAGTAATAAATTGGATATAAGGTTGTAAAATCTAACTGTGATATTTGTAAACCAGAATCAATATTTTGCTCACGTCCCATAAACGACATTAGACGATGATACGCACGCGCTACATGATTTTGATCAAAATTCAATAAAATATCCTCGGATGGTTCTTGATGTCCATTTATTCTTAAGGAAACCTCGGAAACACCGAGTTTGTCAAATATCATAATGCTACGTATTTGACTATTTACTCGTGCATTATTTTGAATCGCAATGAATATATGTCGCGGTGCAGAAATACCTTGCTGAGAAGCTATTTGCCATGTAAATAGACCATTAATTGCACTTTGAACAGCATCTGTGGTCATTGTTAACCATGATAACGTCGATATGCCACCTTGATCCATAAAAGAGAGTAGACGAGCTTCTTCAGATATTGTTGGAGTTAATACTGGCATCCACAATGAAAGTTTTGTTAGTACTACATTACCATAAAGTGCTCTAGTTGCAGCATCATCAGCTCCTTCAACGTGCCATACTGCATCATCGTCCGTGGCTTTTCTTACAAGTACAGCTGTGTGCTTAGCTCCAAAAATAACTTTTCTAACGTTTCTGCAGAATCCAAAAATATGTGAAAGTGGAATTGAACATGAAAACATTCTATCCTTCAACATTACTTTACGTGATGCAAATCCTAAGTTGAAATTTGCGTTAATTGATATTACTGCGGGAGTTTCTGCGGTTCCTGCAGCATTTCTTACATTACCTGTAGTTACATTTTTGTGATTTGGATGATCAGAAGTGTCCTTGGTAAACATCATTGATGGACCAGCTGATCTTGAATAATCGTCGCTATACCTTGCAAAGCCAAGTATCGTCGTTGCAACGTCAACATCTTTTTGAATCGATTCAATATTTTTTCCGTCAATCATGTACGTGGCACTGTCGAACAACGCCATGATTCCATTATTAACAAAACCAAAACAATCATCGCTTAGGTATTCAGTATTATCTGCTTTAAAAATGTTACCTTCAACTTCAATAAATGCTTCAGCGGGTAAGAAACACCTACTTGTATCTTGAACTTGAAGTTCAGTTCGTCCACGTTGATCTGGAATTCGAGCGTCATAAGAATAATATTGATAATCACGCACAGATTCATCCTTGAGAACCGGTGCGTCCATGTCAAATGCGGGATCAGATATACGTTTGAACATGTTATGTTATTGGTTTTCATCTAATACGAAGACCACTTCGGGAAGTGAGGCCACTTCCTGCCATCAGACATGCTGCTACATTTTTTTCCTTTTCATCCGCTAACTCTGTTAGTTTTTGATTTGCGGCTTGATTTATTATTTTACTAACACTTGCAGGCATCACTTCAGTGCTGGGTAATTTCATTGGCTGAGGTCGGACTGCTTGCGGTCCGCGTATTAATCGTGCTGGTCTATCCTTGATTGCAGAAAATGCTTTACTAGCAACGTCACCAACAGTACTAATACTTTTTTTCACGAATAACGTCAATAGCTTTCATACCTAATTGCTTTGCAATCGGTATTGCTTTCGGGGCGATTCTTGAAAATAAACCCTTAACAACATCACCGAGTCCATCTCCATAAAAATTTTTGTATACAGGTAATCTTGAATTTACCCCCCTGACCATGGTTGGTCCACGTTGAGCAACATGTATGATCATCTATTATAATAATAATATCTGACTGTTTAATCACTATAATAATCATTGGTAATTTCATTAATGAGAGACCGATACACGTTAATATCCATGATGCCACCAGTAAATAATCGTTGACAAATTGATGAGATTTCGTTGATAATTTCAGGAGAATTATTACCGGCTCGTTTTCCACCAACCAGAATTTCTAATCTATCCACGTCGGCAATGATATTACCGGGACAAGAAACAAGACCACTTCCTCGAGTATTAATACCACTTCCAGCTGCGCCTTTACAGGGACTTGATAAATCAACGATATCTGGGGATCCTTCTGGGGAATAAAATGCTTCATCGCTGGATGATGTTTTTCGTGATTGTGGTTGTCTTATTGATGATAGTCGTTGTTGTCGTTGTTGTGTTCGTTGTTCTAGTTCTTCTTTTTGTTGTTGTTCTCGTTCTTTTTGTTTTTGTTGTAGAAGTAGATATCGTTCTTCTATTGATAATTGCTCATACTTCATATGTTCATCCGCTGCCCGAAGATATTCATTATATTTTGGATCGCTGCCTCGAACTTGATCAATGCCATAGTATATGCGAAATATCCATTTGTACCAAGTTTCGCGACTTATAATATCATCAACGTGGTTAGGTTTTAAAAATCGTCTTCGATCACTATAACCACTAACAGCGATAGTAGCTAAATTTTCAATATTTTCGTTTTTTTAATATAATTAATAGCATCTTCGGTAAATTTATCAGACATATTAACCCTTACTCGTACTTGTTCTGGTTCTTGCTGAGTAAAATCTTCCGCTTGGTCTTCATCCTTAGGTATTTCCGGGGTTGGTATCGCAGTAGCTATTTTCTCCGGAAGTTCTCGTAGAATTCTTTTGTCTTTTTAGTTCGCTCCGCTATTTTTTCAGTTTCCGCCGCGGTCTTTTTCAACACGGGAAGAATACCTTCAGTAGTTTTCGTGATAAGTTTAAATAATTGTTCTGCGGATTCTGTAAATTCTTCTTGTGTTTGTTGACGCTCTTGTAATTTTTGTCTGACAGAATCACGGACAGGTAGATATTTCTTGATTGCTTCTAGTCGCCCTCGAGCTAGTTTAGCTGAGTGAGCTTCACCAATCATTATTGATATAACGCAATGGTTTAATTACAGCAGCAGAGAGGGTGCGACCAACAAAAGTGACCAACACGTAAACGAATACACGTAAAAATGAAATACAAAAATCATCATTGATGGCTTCGTCATCGGTAACATAATAAACTAACCCAACAGGATTACCTAAGAGACAAAGTTAGAGGTGCTGGTTTAACGTTATTGACGTTGAGATTTCAACGTCGTACGAAGCTTTATTTTTCATAAATAAGGTCTCAGGCAAATTGGTCTGTTCACCCTCTTTGCTGCTCTGTTCGATACAGAATCGAATAAAACATCTGTCCATTATCCTTCACTTTGTTCACTGGCTCCAGTCCAATATACCTGTCTGACCTCACCTATGTGTACACTACATAATTACAGTCCTTCCAACACTCCTATTCTCATTTGTCCCACTGTCAGAACAAAGTCATACGGACAACGTTTTTGCATACCAGGGTCCAGCTACGTAGAACAAATTACCCGCAGACCTTAGACACAAAGACACTGTGATCTCATTCAAGAGTACTGTTAAAACTCACCTTTTTTCGACTATAAGAAGAGACGTAAAGATTTAATAAGGTTTACTAATTTAATTATTGTGAGTATGTTTTTATTTTGTAATTTCATTTTGCTTGTTTTGTGTATTTTTGGTGCTATATAATATTGTATAGCGCTTCCGGGTTCTAAAGATTAGTAAGTCCACACTATTATTATTATTATTATTATTATTATTATTATCAAACCGCATAATGTAGTATATTGACTACAACATACATTCGAAATTTGTCTGACATTGTGAAATCATTATGTGTCATACGTTGTGTAATTTTCCTAGATCATGGCGCTTATAATGTTGGACATTGCAGACAAGACCAAAAAAGAAGAAAGGGTCTAGCTTTCGAGCCTTGCGTACCTAGAGATCAAAGGGTCTAGCTTTCGAGCCTTGCGTACCTAGAGATCAACCCCAATATATATATATATATATATATATATATATATATATATATATATATATATATATATATATATATATATATATATATACTCTCTGTTCGTAGTGTCCTATTCAAGCGTATTGCACGTGACAATACAGTACATTGCCCACTTAAGGGACATTATCAAGCACTGATAGCATGCTTTATCACATAGTAGGCATAGTTTTCCTATAGTATGTGCAGTTTCATATTTTTTATATTACCACATGTTAAAATATCACTTTATGTGATTCTGATTGGTCCAAATAAACCCATGAAATTATTGTGCAGTATTTTCTTTACCGATTGGCTGTGATAGTGGGAAAACTTTATTAACTCCACCGTTGTAATTTTTAGGTTTCAATGGACATTTTTAGCCGCCATTTTTCGAATCGACTCGTGAAAGGGAATAGGGCAAAAATGGTCTCGTCTGTTTCAATATGGTTAATCCCCCCCCCCCCCCCCCCGGGTTTTGTTGTATCATGTATAACATATCATAACACGAAAAACTGCCAAAACCACAAGGCAAAAACAATAACAAGAAGTAAAACCACGAGTATTGCTTGTGTGGGGTGGGGGTTGAGGGAGGTGATATATCTGTAGCATGGAATCCATCCTATGTATAAGCCTGGTTTAACTGTTAACTTAAAGAATTAAATAAACTCATCTCAGTTCACAGAAGAATGTGGACATAAACCGGCCTCCAAACTGACAGAATTTAATCCAACCACTGCATATTTAAGCGGCAAATATTTGGTACAATTCCAAGTCAAAATTAAATATGTTTGCATATTTTGTAGTCTACTGTTCCAAATCAAACACTGTAAATACCCGGTCACAAATACATTCAGTAAATATAGGAATTTCTGCATCCAGTAAACCTTCTTTCACATGAATATCGCAATATCAATGTAATGTTTAGTTGTGAAACTGACACTTTAAGATTACGCAAATATGGATCGTCAACTGTACGGGTAGTGCATTACACAATGCGACATCACACACATTGGACGTTCTGTGTTGACAAATAATTTTGTCTGTGTAAAATGTTCTGTTTATTCGGAAGGACAGTTGTTCTTTGATTTATTATTTGTAAGAAAAGTATAGCCTACTTCTAAACGTCAATATCAGTTCAAATTTGGTTGGGACTATTTTTACGCACAACAAATGAAAGATGCAACGTTTGTCAGAATGAACGAAATTATTCGTTCTTCTTTCCATTTAAAAAATTTCCACTGAAATAAAAACTGTTAGAAAATAGAATCTCAAAAAGGCTTGCAAAGGCTGGACATTATTCAACGAGTTTCATAAATTTAATATTAAATCATTCCCCATTTGAGATCATCTGTGTAAGACATGTTTGTTGCTAACTAGCATGACGTCACAGCTCGTCTATCATGACGTAACAGTACGTAAAATCGAGTCAGACTTTATTTATGCATGTGTGCGTGACTCCGTAAGAAATAGAATTAGAACCAAATTTCTGTTGTGACAAATATATTTATAATTTTCGTTCTCTTTCTCCTCTCCCTGTCTTTATCTACCTATCTATCTATGTATCTATCTATCTATCTGCATATTTTGAACGAGGTTAGGTAATGGATAGTTCTGGCCTGTCAATCACATTGACCAATTATAAAGAGGCATCGATTTCACCGTGTAGTTACGCGTTGCTATCCGCCACATTTGCTTACAAACTAAGACCACGCTTGCTTCCATTTTTATTACTCTGAAGAGGAATTTAAAGATTACGCAGAAAATCACTGACAATTTATCAGAAAAATGGTTCATCCTTGTGCTTCGGGCATATGCGATGCAGAATGTCGTTATTACGAACGAAGTTTTAAAAAATTATTCCAAAATCAAATACTGGCATCGAGAAATGTCTGTTTTTAAATAGTGATATTATTTGTTGTGCTTGTGAAAATGTTGAATAAAATGTTATGTTATTGTATGCTTATGTTTGAATTGTATATCATATTTGAGAAATAATTTTACAGGCAATAACGAAAATATGTGCATACGTGTTGTTAATTTTTGTCTTGTTGCATTGGTTTTGTAAGACAAAAAAAAAAAAAAAAAAAAAAAATTGGAATATTGGAATCCTGTATCATGCTCAACAGTGCTGATTTTATTAAAAGTTTCAAAATTGCGCAGTTACTTGTAACTGATATCAACTTGACAAAATACCACAATAAACTTTAAATTCTGGATTGGCTAATCCTAATCATATCTATAATGTTAAAATTGGATTTTGATATCAATTATTTCGAAATGTTAAATATACTTATTTTGAATTCAATTTTTAGTGCGGAAAGTTTTTGTAACAAATATTTTAATTTACTGAAGAAGTGAAACGATAATAAAATTAATAATATATTTATTTTTGGTTTATTAGGCTTGAGGCTATAAATAGCAACAATCTGTGTCCTGCCATTTGTTTAAATATTTGTCGTGCTGAGTCGAATAAAACTGATCTCTTGTAAATTACTAATTTTATAACACCTGCAAATTATTATAACATCAATGAAGTAAGAACAAACTAGTCACACTGATTAGTTAACAAAGGTTAGATCGGAAGCAAATATATCCCGCCAGTGCGCTTGTTTCGATGTGCCATTATTATTGTCTTCTTTTTTGAAAGATTATGATATATGATCGTTTTCCATGGATCTGATATAATTTAAATTTACTGGTTTATAAATCATACCCTTATGAAAAGGTTGATCTGTCTAACTGATGATACACTTTAACGCGGCATATAGACTGTAAAATATTCCCTTCAATCAGACAGGAAATTTTGCATACATTGTTTATTTATTTATTGTTATTTTAATATTTGTTTTCCTAAACATAATTAAATTATTTAATTCTAGATAAAATAAAGTACTTGTTATATTCTTAAATGACGATTATACATGTACGATATAAATTTAACGGGTACAAATACACAACGAAAGCTATATTTAAATTTTAAAAATAAAGCAACACTAGAAATTATGAAACTTAGTAAGTCTGCATAACTTTACAAAAACAAAATGATTTTGATGTTTTGTATGTTAGCGCGCGCGCGCGCGCGCGTGTGTGTGTGTGTGAGAGAGAGAGAGAGAGAGAGAGAGAGAGAGAGAGAGATATTTGGATTTTTAATATAGCTTTAAGGGGTGTCGACCAATTAGGGATGAGAGAAGCTGAATCGTTCGGTGGGAGGGGCTTATCCTTTAAGCTGGAAAATGCGTAATTCTTATTTGAAAACGCAGCGAAACGTTAGTGCACTGCTAGCTCTCGAAGAGTAGAGACTTATTATCTGAAGCAGAGCAGAAATCCTATGTTGAACAGGGAGTTTTAGCTTTAACTCGTAAAACGGAGGGAATTTGAACTGGGTAAACAAGCGTCTAAAAGTTGAACGGTATCTTGACGAGGGTTTGTCTTTGATTTGGGTAGATAGTTTAATTTATTAGAATACTGAATCATAACGTATAGTTAATTTATTAGAATATTGAACCATAACGTGTAGTTGAATTTATTAGAAATTAAATTGTGATGTGCACTTAAATTTATCAGAATGTAGATTGAGAATGCTAAGTTAGACTGAGTTGGATTTATGCATGTATATGTAGAATTATATATTCTTAGGACGCATGCAATATGAATGGTTGCTTGTTATCGATATGTAGACTACTGTGTCCCAATATATCAACATTTAGATGATGTGTACGTGTGTTACAAAAATCAGTTGAGTAAAATACTATTTGTACGTAGAGAGCAAAGCATGTCTAAGTGGAATTAGTATGTGCTTAGGGCACTGTCAAGTTGTCGCCATTAGTCTGAATGAAGGTCCGTGAGAGAGTGATATATTTCGAAGAGTAGGGTAGGGAGACGAGAGCGTACGTCCCTCATATTTCTTCAGGAAGATCCCAGGATGCTCGCGAGAGACAACACTGAGAAATTCCTAGGGTATACGTAGTGACGACGCAGTGAGAATAAAAAGGAAGTTTCGGGAGGATGACAGACTGCAGAAGGCTAGATAGCGAAGGGAGCCGAGTAAACTCCCATGGTGGACGCAAGAGGCATGAAATAGAGAGGAAGGAAGAGGAAAGAAGGAGGAAGGAAAAGAAATTAATAGCAGACATGTAGCATGATGTGCCACCCAGTCACATGATCTTAACATCTGGATGACCAGTCCCAACACTAACCTCTTAATGATGAGCGTCCAGCGAAGCAGCTGTTAGTACCATTTTTAAAAGTCTTTGGTATGATTCGGCCTGGGTTCGAACCCGCGACCTCCAGCATCCGAGGCGGACGCTCTAACCACTAGGCCACCAGAGAGGTCTCATGATGTGCACAGCGAGATACCCATATTTCATGATGTGCACAGCAAGATAACCATATTTCATGATGTGCACAGCGAGATACCCATATTGTATGGTGTGCACAGCGAGATAACCATATTTCATGATGTGCACAGCGAGATACCCATATTGTATGGTGTGCACAGCAAGATAACCATATTTCATGATGTGCACAGCGAGATACCCAAATTTCGTGCTGTGCACAGCGAGATACCCAAATTTCGTGATGTGCACAGCAAGATGCCCATATTTTATAATGTACACAGCGAGATACCGATATTTCCTGTCATTCACAGCGAGATACCCATATTTCATGTCATTCACAGTGAGATACCAATATTTCATGTCGTTCACAGCGATATACCTGCATTGCATGATGTGCACAGCGAGATACCCATATTTCATGACGTGCACGTGTGCTTTAGCCTTGGGTCTTTACGCTTCTATTTGCGGACACAACAGTTCCAAGGTCTTATCAGGCAGTATGTACTTTACATACAGTTTGCAGCCATAGGGGTAAATGCTAGTTAAGATTATAGTATCACTTAATTATATTTGCAATTGAAGTCATAGCTCAAAATTCTCGTCTCAATATACTATTTTAGGTTTTAATGTTGATACTTAGACTCTCTGTAAATTATACAATGTTTGAGATATGAAGAATAGTCACTTTACTGTTTAATATGTTTATAATTAAGTATATTTTTTTTCTCAATAATTGAACACAAGTTTTCAGGATTGTACATGTTCCCACTACATCGCCACCTGGTCGGGTGTATCGGGAATAACCTTAAAATTATGTTCCTTGGCTAAACATAACACACACACACACACACACACACACACACACACACACACACACACGCACGAGCGCGCGCACAAAGACACGTGAACTCATAAATATTGTACACAAAGAACCAGTAATTTACAAACCTCAAGGTGTTTGACGTTGCGTGTTTGTTTGTTTGATGTGAACAGAAACAAAAATTAGAAATGAAACCAAAAGTTGACAAAAGGGTCCACTTTTCTTAAACTCATCACTTCTATTATGCACTTTGGCCACACTTATTCAGCCTTTTAGATCCTAAAACACGATGTATTGTAATAGGTAAGATTAATGATACTGGATGCACAACGCGCTCTGCATGTAACATACTTTCATGTAAACTTAGAAAGTTATCAAGATCATCCAAATTGTTGCCTATAAAGACATATTTTCTTGCAATTTTCAAATTTGGATTTTTAGTTTAGATTCATTCAACAAATTACATGGAAAATATTTCCACATTTAAAGAAAAACACTTTTCATTTTGTGTTTTTTTTTAAGCATATCTTTGAGATAAGAGCGAAATATTGTATACAATTATTATTTTAATTTCATCAAAACGTGATAGAGCTCCTTGTGCATCAAAAATGGTGTTTAATAAGTACAACAACGTCTGTTCTCCACCTTTTGCATGATTTAAAATTGTCTATAGTTACTAAATTAAGAATATCCCGAGACAAGTATTCCTGAAAAGTCGATGGTTCATTTTTTCACTGAGATGAGGTATAAATAACATCATGCCAAATGTTATTTTTAGTTCTTTTAGTGGTTTCATTCAATTCTGTTTATCCTAATTTAAGAAGAGTATACCTCCAAAGTTTCCAAATATTTCAGCGTACTGCCCTAATTTGAACTTCTTTTTATTAGAGAAAATGTCTGTAATATCTGTGCTCGTTTTAGTTCTATTGCAAGCAGTTCAATCCCTAATATAAATTAGCAGATGCTTCATGTCGCCAGCCTCTCTCCAAGTTGAAAACAAAAATGACCATTATTAATGACACTACCTTTGATTTATTGGAGGATACTCTAAACCACTGACAAAAAGATCCCTCAAAATTAACATTTCATTGCATTCTCCAGAAAGCCCCATTCAACTGAGTCGAAAACTTTTTTGAAGTATATCAGTAGAAAACCAGAATCAATTTTTTCCTCAAGATACTGCATCGGGTGATACAAAATTCTTGTATTTTCACCAACGAATCTACAGTTCATAAAACGCTTTTGACTATAACTAATATTAAAAGGGAAGTCTTTCTTGCCCTAGAAGTAATTGATGCCGAATCAAGCTAATAATCTAGACTGAGGAGAGAAATTGTTCTCCAATTTGCAATATAATTTCTGTCTTTATCTTCCTTTGAAATGCAAATGACGATTCCCTTCGATTGAAATTCTGAAAAGGTTTGCATATCATATCAAGCATTTAAAGACTTAAAGAGAAAACGGTCTAGATATTTCCAACACAATTGTTCATAATTCAACAGTAAATCCATCGGAACCATGACTAGTTTCATTTTTCGCATTTTTTAGTGCTAAACCACCTTCCGCAAAGTTAAATTACCTTCACACGAGCTTCTTTAAAAACCCAGATTTCTCCAAAAGATTATTAAAGTGATTATGAGTTGTAAATTATTGTTGGTTTTGCATTTTCATAGTGTTTCATAAATCTGTCTGATGATTCAATATCACTTTTTGTCCCATTACCTTTGTTCCATCCTAGTAATTAACTCTTTTTTGTTTTGGAACGTTCTTTATCTTTTCAAGTATTTCACCAGACTCGTAACTACTTGCTATTGATCTTAACATTACGCCGTCCTTCTCATTGTTTCTCATTGCCTTTAAATTGGCTTGTTTTTTCTTCAGTTCTTTCATAATAGTGGTGTTCTTAGTTTGATTCACTAACGTAGGTAAGGCCTGTGTTTCAGCTTCAATTTCCTTAGGTTGTCGTGTTCCTGTTTTGTACTGGCTTGAGAATAGCTAATAAGTTCAGACCGTATAATCATTCAAGTTGATTTCGACTGAACTGGGCTTTTCTTGTCTCCTTCACAAGTATTCTTTTACTGTTTAACCAAACATATATACTCATGTTGCTCTAATAGCTTTGAATTTAATTTTCAGTACCTATGACCTCTCGGGGTTGCGGATATCGATAAATTTAGGGTTATTGCTAAATGACCTGTTTTATAGCCAGAAATAACAGATAATACAATTTGTAAACATGTCCTAAGATATTTAAAAATATTACAGTCCATTTTATTTCACAGGGTTAACCTATCTCCAGGTAAATATTCTACTTTTAGGCTTGACAGCTCTCGATGGTTTTGTAGGACAAGCTGAGTATTGATGTCCTGGACTGCTGCTTGGGCCACGGTGTGTTTATCATGCAGGATATCACAAGTCCAGCACCATGTCCAGAACATCATTCCAGTCACCACAAATAATAACAGAAAAATGTATAATATCTTCTTTCAAATTAAAAAAAAAAAAGCCCTTCAGCATTATCACAATCATGACCGTACAGATTCACTGGCGTGAATCGCGGTCCATTACCTAATATATTAAAAGAATATATCTGCCCAGACTGTCACATCTGCTTCTATTAATACATAGTTCAAAATTATTTCTAAACAGAGTAGCAACCCCTGCCTTACTGGCAGATTTATAGCTAAATATACACGTATAAGCCAATTCATCTTCCAAGATATTTTCTACTGGGTGAAAGAAAAAAATGCATTCATCATGTCAGCAGGCGATACACAGTACAGCTGAGATTGAAGTAGAAAGTTAAATATAGTGTGCATTTAAATGGCTTATTGCAGTAATTATGAGCGTGTTTTGCTTTTATATTTTATAATGATTGATTGGATGTATGTATTTGGTTAGTAGATTGACCAGTATAGATGTTCACTCTATATTGTACGCTAGCCAGTTAGGTTTATTTTTAACAAGATAAACGGTGACTTAGCTGGCAGCAGGGCCTCATCCGGAACAAAGAGCAACACGAATGACAGCACAGTCTCATGACTGACAAAGGGCTACGTAGCTGGCAACATAGCATCAGAGCAGGAATAAAGGCAACATAACTTACATCAAAACCTCATAGCTGGATTAAACAGCGTTTTTTGTCGAAAACTGAGTAACATCTATGGCAACAGAGCAGCCTGATAGGAAACTGAGCAACAAGTTTACAACAGATCAATATGGCTGGCAACAAAGCAATATGTTTAGCAGTAAAGCAACATGTATGGCGAAAGAGTAACATGATTTGCAGCAAAGTAGCATGGTTGGCAGGAAAATAATACAGTTGGCAGAAAAGCAATATGTTTGGAAGCAACGCAATAGTATGGCAACAGAGCAACATAGTTGGCAACAGAGCAACACGTTTGGCAGCAAAGCAGCATAATTGGCATCAAAACAACATGGATGACAACAGAGCAGTATTGTTCGCACCAAAGCAGCTTGTTTGGCAGCAAACTACAAAGTTGTCAACAGAGCAATATAGTTGGTCAAAAAAAGGATTGAGCCGCCAGAGGTTTAGTTTGTTCAAAAGATGTGAATCCTGAAGTAATTTTGAATCTTGGCCTTTGTTAAATCTTGAAATATATTTTGAATTTTGATCTCTTTTTTAAATCTTGATCATTATTTTAAATTTTGAACTGTATTTTAAATCTTGAACAAAATAGTTTTAATCTTGAACTGTATTTTGAATCTTTGAATGGTGACAATACATATGGCTGCATTTACTACTACTTCTACTACTACTACTACTACTAATACTAATAATAATAATACTGAAATAATAAGAATGTGAGCTTAGCACAGTGGTTAATCTTTAAAAGCTCTAAGCGCTTTACAATGTTAGATAATACATAAAATACACACACACACATACACACAAACACAACCACAAGACCACACAAACAAATACCGCGAAACTACAAAACAATAACATGTTGAGAAAAACTAAGAAAAAACCAGATCAAGTCTTCAAGTCTGTTCTTGCTGTCGATAAAGAGAGTTTTAAGAGCACTCTTGAATGAGATCAGTGTCCTAGTATCTAAGATTAATGTGCAATTCATTTCAAATAACTAGGCCCTGTACGCAAAAGAAAGTTACCCGTATAACTTCGTTTTAACAGTGGGGACAATGAGAATACAAGTGTCGGAAGATGAGCTTAAGTTTCTACATGGGGTGTACAGTTGGAAGAGTCAGATATGTATGTTGGACTGGAGCCAGTCGACAAAATGCAGTATAGTGAACACATTTTGTATCTGATTCTGGATCGAAAAAGTAGCCAGTGAAGGTTACAGAGAAAGGGGAGGTGTGCTACGATGTTCATACTCTAAGGATGATCCGAGTAGTTGTGTTTTTCGAACAAGGTTTTAAGTAGTATAAAGAAACACTGAAGTGCAGTATATTACAATATTCCAACCTTGAAAGTACTAAGGAACAGAGCTTTTTTCGTGGCATCGACGCAAAGAAAACCGGGAATGGAACTGATGTTCCCCAGCTCCAGATACGCAGCCTTGCATATGTTCATTACATGTTGGTGTAACGAGAGCATACAGTCAAGAGTGGCACCTAGGTTCGTACTAACTGTATGAATTTAATGTTGGTATTGCTGATACTTATTGTTTGAGGTAGAGGATGCGAATGCAAAAGTCTTTCTGCGGTGATCAAGTTGACTTCAGCCTTATTATCCTTCCTCTGCGGTTTTACATCAGAAATCCACCTCTACGCCACGGATGATAGCATCATCTCAGCTGGATAGCAAGATTTATAAAGTATAGTGACATCGGCGTATAAATGGTGAGACACGGATGCCCATCTATGCATCTACGCGCACTAGTATATTGCAAATATTTCCAGTTCTGAATGAATTAATCCATTACCGGAATATTGCAAATTTTAGACCCATTCCACTTCTAAAGGTATCTATCCAATACTAGAACATTTCTAATTGGAGAACCATTCCACAACTAAATATATCTCTCCAATACTAGTATATTTCAGTTTGTAGACCCATTGCCCTTCATAATGTATCAGTTGAATACTACTTGGGATGTATTGCAATAAAAATTCAAAATGTTCTTCCCGCAGTTCTACACAAGGATCATTACAATTTTCCAAAGGGAGGTGCACTAATGAGAACATACAAACGTATGATGTAAAATTTTACACCAAAATGCATAAAAATGCATAACATTCCTGGACTACTTATTTTTACCTATTTCGAAAAGTCTTTGACTCTGCTGCATAGTCATTGATTGATAAAG
This sequence comes from Megalonaias nervosa, assembly GCA_016617855.1. Lineage (NCBI taxonomy): Eukaryota > Metazoa > Mollusca > Bivalvia > Unionida > Unionidae > Megalonaias > Megalonaias nervosa. The sequence goes on along the minus strand of JAECUM010013434.1, from coordinate 65,345 downwards.
ATAAGATTTTTCAAGAACCAGTAATAAATTTGATAAATCGTTTTATCAGAACATCAGTTCTTGTGTAATTATTAATGGTCAAGTATCTTAACATGTTAGATGATTAAATTTGAATTGTTGCGAAGGCGTGTCATGGGGTGGTTACGTATAATTTGCCGTTAAGAATTATGGGGGAGGGGTATTTTGAAATGCATTTAATTTGTAAATGCTTTGAAACTTGTATTCCGTAGACGTATTCTCTCTGATGAGTGTAAAAGGGAACGAAGCTATGACAGGAGTGAAAATGGGAAATCGTGTTATCACGCAAGTGTAGGAGGGAAAGTATGTTATTTCTCAAGTGTTAAAGAGAAAATATACTGAATTATTCAGTATTAATAACTGATCATATCTGTTATTTGAAATATATTTTTATAACATAGTAAACCAGGATCTCCATCCTAGATCGTTCAAAATGGCCATGGTTGAATAATCCTAGGCAAGGTAGACTAAGCAGTTTTTGGAACGTTAAATAGTTTTTCAGGATGCTTGCATCTGACCCAGTATTTTCAGTCGCCTGGTGCTCGGTCTAAACTGGCAAGTCAATTTCAAAGGCATGTAACAAGTACAATCTCTCCCTATTAGTTACTCATATGGTAGAGTTCAAAACAATGAGCAAACGAAATTGGAATACAGACTCCTGGGCGCGGTGTATCGTGAAAACACGGATGGTTCTGGTTATCTGCGGCTTCACGATCACCGTAATTGTGACAAGGTTGTCAGCGATATTCTCCCCAAACCTTCTGACACAAAACGCAAACTCAGATTCAAGATGATAAAGAGAGTACATAGCGGTCATTGCAAGTTAGCAGTAGCGGGATACGTAAAATATGAGTTTGGGGCTCTAACGGTTCAAAAATATAAAACAATTTGTATGAACTACCAATTCAATTTTTAGCTGAAAGAAGAATTTAACCAAGAACTGGATAAGACTTAGGAGTTTTATTGTAGTTCATGTTCTACGTAAACAAATGGTGCTTGCCGTTGACACTGTTTAAGATGATACCGATTTTCCGTTGACATATCCAGAAAACTGGATTTAACTGGAATAGACGTTCTAAATTTGCACAAAATCTTTTTGACCACATGGTTGCTCTCATAGCTAGAATTTAAGTTGAATACCAAGGTTCTTAGATCTTCCCCAATACTTAAATTTACAAAACATAACAAATCCAAACAGCAGCAGGAAGGGCTGAGCAGAGAAAATGGCGGACCCAAAATCAACCCACTCCCCATACAAGGAACCGGTAGAATGACTAACGAACAGTGACATAAACTAAATTTCACACATCATGATGTTTATTAATGTGCTATAATGTGAATATTTTCAGTCATAATATGAACAACATAGCAGGGGGCTGGGTAAAAGTGGCATAAAAATTACAAGGCTTTGTTTCAATAACCAACTGTTGGAAAAAAAAAACTGTTATTGGAAGTTGGTCAGTTCTGAGTCTTCGTTGATATTTTCTCGAGAATGTAACAAGGTACAAAGCTTATTTTTTGCCATCGGATGACCAAATGTTGGCCAAAACAATAGCAGCATTGATAAATTTTGTTCCGATGTATGTATTATTGTTTTAAATATATTCAAATTTTATTTTCTCGTTTAGTCTCTTTGATGAGGATGAATTACTTACGTTGTTTGCTGAAAATTGTACTGAAATAGGATTGATGTTAAAAATGATTTACCAGCGGAATACATCAAAGGAAAATCTTTTATTTCTCCTGTAAGTAAATTAGTTGATTTAACTGGCTTAGGTGATTTTTACATTTACCTGTTTTTCCGCATTTGAAATTTTCTTTTTGTGTTATCATTTGTAGATTGTCCAATCTATTATCTTGCATGTTAGACTGATTGTTGATCACATTAATTCTATCTCCTATCACTCCATTGAAACACTCATATATAAATCGGTAGGAGAAATAGTTTTTCGTGTTACCATTAAAATAAATGCCAGTCGTGAGATATCCAATATTACTAAAATTTCCAATTGATTTTTTTATTTTAGCAATTTCGAATAACACCGTCACGATTGCTTTCGTAATTAACATAGATCGGGTGTCATCTAAACTCATCATCTGTGTTCTCAAATTTTGTTTCAAATATTGTACTATTATAGTCACCATCTGTGTTCTCAAGTTTTGTTTGAGATATTGTATTGTCGTTGTCATCATCTGTGTTCTCAATTTTTGTTTCAGATATTGTACTGTTGTCATCAAATGTGTTCTCAATTTTTTATTTTTCTGTTTTGTCAGTTTTGATGTAGCGAGAAATATAATCTTAGGTATCTTTGACTTTCATGTAATCATCAGAATTTGTTACCTAGAAGTATCTTTTCAAAGCACAATACTTTCTTCCGCCACAATCTATACACAATTGTGATTTCCCTTAACACCAACTCCACAATTTAGACATGGCAATGGTCTAGCGCTTCCGTTTCTGACACTCTGTATGTCAATCTTAAAATAATCAGCTCGTTAGTTTTTACCGGATTGCACGGTTGATCCTACCATCAACCAACGACATTTCTTGTAGTATTTACTCATTATTATAATAATAGCAAAGGTCTAATTGGATGAAAGTTTAATTTAAAGAAAGTTCATTTAGATAAAACAAGCAATTGTATAGCATAGATCGTTGGGACGAAGCCAGATTACTGCAGCAAAAATATCAAGGTCTCACCGGTAACAAAACCACACTACTAAAATCAAAAACAGGTGACAGAAAACAAATATCATTTGAGTTACAGTTGCATGACTTTATCAGACCAGCAAAAAAATGAATTCATCAACGATGTTTTTTCAAAATTCAAGATAGACGGTGATGGAACATGTATTAATTCTACAATGGATGACAAATGAGCGGCTACTATTATTGATAATCTTGACGACAATAGCAGGTATATATCTAGAATAAAATTTATTGTCGAACATATTACCCAAGATGGTCCTATCTGGATTATTCGTGATAAGCTCGACCCTGTTAAGGAATCACGGAGACATAACAATGTAGTCATAGTATATAACAATTCTAAAGCAGATGTTTTAACCGGAATTGACAAATCATACTATAATAAAGCATATCCAGTTTCCGCAGTTGTTTATGAGAATTATCGTTTGAATGAACCAGACGTAGCTACTCTTGTTCCAGTGAAAACAGGCTCCATAAAGAGTGTGGCTCAACGTATCATTGAGCATTTTGTCAGCTCAAAACGCGGTAACAAATTAACAGAAATTAGAATTTAAAAAGTACTGAGTTGGGAAAAATATATTATTACAGCTGGAGCTCGCGTAGATGACAGCTGATTGAGAAAAATTATTAATGTTTCCGATAATTATAAAAACAATAACAAATGAAGTTTATAGAACTCGAACAAATACAGAACACGCGGTTTTGTATTATAACCACTATAGACCATAATTATCATGCGTGGATAGAAGCAGTAGCAAAATTTCCAAGGGAGAGAATAATACGATTTTATGACGGCGATATCAATGAAGAAATCTACAACATGAGTAAGCGTGACCATGTATCAGTCTGGCTATTTTACGGAGATGACTGAGTCGGATGAATCAACATTTGATCAGTTTCTTTTGCCGCCTGTAGTTCCTTATCGGAAAGAATCACTCCAACATTCTATGAAAAAGATTGTGGCAAAATATTAAGGCGACAACGATGCTTTACTTGTCAACTGTTTTAAAGAGTTGTCCATTATGATATATATAGCCCAAATAAACAACTGGCGTCCAACTCCAAAATAATTTCTTGATGATGTATCACAATCTTGCGTTGAGTTTGGCTGTATTGCTCATTGGAACACAAAATATAACACATTCAGCATGATTTATGTTGACAGTATAAGTTGGTTATCCTGTTGCTTTTCTTGGACTTGGCCAGTGCCAGCGTTATTTCGAGCGATTCGGGCATCCAACACACGAAATGATATGATTGCAATAATCGGGCCACTACCAAATATCGATCTTATCGGATTCGCTGAGATTGAATCATTCAAGCTTTTGGTGAGTATTCATCCTGTGATACCAAGTTGGTATGGTAGACACTTTAACAAACAGGATACCAGTGTTAATCTCAACGATTGTTGCGCAAAAAGTCAGTGTGGTTGGGCTCCAATAGCGCTATTACGATGTATGCTCGATGCTACGATTCTCACATCATTTACTGTAGCCTCTGCGATAATTTCATACAAATCACAAAAATGTGTCTTGTTACCAGAAGACGACAAAGATATTTGCAGAAAAATTATCGGTAAGTTCACTTAGGGTTCATTATCTGATAATGCTTGTCGTGGTACAGGATTGATCATGTATCCAGCCGAATTAGATTTTGTTGTGAAGGACACGGCGGCGCGAGGTGTACTAGTGTCACTGATAAATACAGTCGTGCAAGATGGAAAAAACGTAGGTACAATAGTTATGTTCTACGAGGGCAATTCTCCTCAATTTACTCATTTGAGATCATATATGTTGGCATACTCGTCAATAAACCTATTATCGATGATCAACATATTTCCTAATGACGTTGTTAGAGTCGTAACGGATTCTTTTTATATTAGTCGTTGTAAGGTGAATCTTGTGAAATCATTTATCGATAATGTTAACGATGCCGGTTGGAGTTCGTGGCGAATAAAACATGAAAAAATATGGAATTATCTCGAGGCAGCTGATGTCATAGCACCTGATGTTTATTATCGCGACGATACTTTATCACAGATTTAATTGGCGCGAAAATGTCTCTCTGCCATGTCTTGAATGAAACAGACTTAGAAGATCTTCGTTCCTCAACGCGAGTGACTCTTATAAGCGTTTTTTGTTGACGTGTACAGGGAGTTCTCCGCTAGCGTCTGCTACGCTGTATCCAATCTGGTGGTAACTGGGTGTTTCTAGGAATTACCTGTAATTGTTCACACTCAAATCCACGTTGAGGGGCTGTTGAATCTAATCCACAGACTGGTGGCTGCGAACTAGATCTTACCAAGCTGGAAATTTATGTGCTGTTACACTTCACACGGGATCAGTTGCCCATTCTTCACCACCCTCAAGTTCACCAGGTTCATATAAATACCTCACTGTTACTTTACTTCTCAACACGGGTTGTTGCAGTTGATCTGGTGAGTTTCGTCGTGGTATGTGTTTTTCGCGATAGCATCGACAGGTTTCCTGTTAATTCCATTCGTGGTAGTCTCGCAGCCCATTCACTAGATCTGCCCTGAACGTGTAGTAATTCTTTTTCGTATTGATGTCCAACGAGTCGCTGTGCACTTTTTTAATTAAATCGTTCAATGATTGTATTGCGGTATGTCCACGTCTGATTTTAACGTGTTGTTGCTGCATCAGCGTCGTTATTAGACCGATAAATTCATTGCCAGGATCAGCCTGTAGCAATTGTGGCCAGCGCAATAGTCCATGTTGATAAATTCGCTCAAACGCTGCTGAAACCTCAATCGCTGTTTTGGATGATAACGGTTCAGCTGCTTTGTATCTACTTTGTATCTACTTGCAATATCTACGACAGTCAACGTGTATATGTGTGTGCGCAGTCTGTGTACGTCATATGGTGTAAACAAGATATCTGCCTGATGAACTTCTTTGGGTGTGCTGACATCAAACTGTCCATGTTGAATCGTTTTGGTACGTGGAAGATAAATTTGCCATATGGCCTGTCGTGACAACCTATCTGCGGCTACAGCTCGTGTGACACCTGTTGCATCGGCGAGTTTTTTAATTCCTGATGTACCTCTCCAATATTCTCTTGAACTATAATAAATCGACTCCATTATGCAATTGTTGGCGTTTAATTGCCAGTTCCCAAAGCCATTTTTCTTTTCATCACCGATCTTATCAACCAATTCGCGAGTTATTCATATATGTTTTTATTCTTTACCGAAGTTAGCGTGTGAATTAACTTGATATCCGCGATATGCCGTTGTTGTAGATCTGGATTTGTGTACGCGACATCACGAACATGGCATGCTTGATCAATAGCATTTACCGGAAATTTGCCTGGTTTTGGTTGATATTTTTTTTCGTTAAGTGTAATATCAATGCTAGTTCCAGGACCACAATCATTATATCTTTGGAAGATGTTTTTCCGAAGGATACTTAGCCCATGGTGTTCCAGGTATTTTCCCGACTGCCTTAGCGGTATCGCAATATTTTTATGCAACAGGAATACGCACAAGCTTATATTTTTTGTGTGCCGGATTTAACGCATTTACCTGTAAGTGCGGGCGTGTTATTTTTCAACGTGGTTGCCCTCAAACATTTTGTACCAGTGTCTTGAATAGAACACAACATAAACTCATGATTATAAATAATATTATATTTGTACAATATGAAAGTGATTGACTTTCAGCAACACATGAGCATGCACCGGTCAAGCATCATCCAGTGTTACCAAATTCCATTCAAGTTATTATAATTGGTCCATCTGGGTCGGGTAAAGATCAGTTGTTACTCAACCAGATAATAAGGTGGCTCAAATGGGACAAACTTTCTATAGTAGCACCATCCGTGGATGACCAGCGATGCTATAATATACTTAAGGAATTTAATGAATCTGCAGCAGCTCAGGACGATGCTATTGAATTCATTACAAATGTCGATGAAGCGCCGTCCGTCGATGATCTTAATGTGGATATCAACAATCTAGTGGTTTACAATGATGTCATGCTTGACAAACAAGCAAATCCAGCCAGAATATTTTCACGGGGCAGACATAAAAACACAGATGTCATTTACGTCATTCATCGTTATACTCAGATTCCCAAGGTAATTAGAGATAACAGCAGTTTTTTTTACGGTGTCGAAACACATACGCTTCGAAAAATTCATCACACATGGTGTCCCGGCGATACGGACGAAGGTCAGTTTAAAAAGTCTTCGCACATGTTCAGGAAACCCCGCATGGATTCATCACGATAAGTTTACACGAGCCAACAACACGTTATCAAATTGGTCTAGATACAATCTTTTATTAAAGAAACATATTGGTTGTATTTATTATCTCTACTCACAAACGATTGCAACAAGATGGTCTCGCGACTCAACTCGATGTTAAAAAAAGATCAACTATGATCTGGAGATGATAAAGCACCGACGTGAAGAGGGCAGATATACACTAGCGGCAGAGTATTCATTCATGAAATTATTCCAACACGAAATATAATTGTCTTTGGCGGATTTACACGAAGAATATAATATAGCTAAATTTGTTAAATTGGCAAGTGCCATTTAGAAAATAAGATTAGAGTTGTTTAGAGAATGTGAAACTCGAGCGGCTGAGAGTGCACTTGCGAGGCAGCATAAAATCTTGTATTGGAATCTATTAAGATTTCTGCAGAATGAGACGAATAGCCCAGCCAACAACAAAAAATAACGAGAACAAAAAAAAAAAAAAAAAAAAAAAAAAAACGACAAAACATTAACGACAAAAAATGTTATTTTTTAAAAACATTTTTTGTAGTTGTTATTTTTCATCATAGTGTGTCGTCATGGTCTTTCAAGCACATGCAAACTAATAGCCAATTCTTCCCCACGTGTTTTCAATAAATTACTGACTTGGACGGTTAGACGAAAACGTATTCGCGAGAGAGATGGATTATGACATCGTAAATAAACAGGATTAGCGGGCACCGACACAATTAAATGACCCGGCGGGACATCCGGAGAACAACTGTAAAACACATCCTTGTTGGACCTGCCCAAATGCTTGCCCAGACGAGTTATAGCTACCGTCGACAGCGTCACAGATAGATTTACAGAAATCTCGTGATATTAACGACCACCACCTGTTGGATCATTGTTATGTCGGAGAATATCTGTAGGGCCCCATAATGTCTCCCACGCCGCAATAATTTTCGGAAGACATTCGTCAATTATGCCATTGAGATCCTGCTCATTTTATCGATATCCTACCCAGGTAGTTTGAGCGTAGATATTTGTTCTGCTGTGATCTTAATATAATCGAGAAATAACTATATATATTCGCCCTGGGGGAAGAAATATTGATAAGTCTGGCCAAATGCTGTTTCTAACACAGAACAGAATTTTTAAAATATCCTGCATCAAATTTCCCCAATATCATATATGATAGAACATTAACGATTTCCTGTTTAAGATTATCATTCGGGTATTTAATTACATACCGCTCAAAAAGGCCTCTCAGATTGTTCTATGCATGTTTATATTCCTGCGTTATTTTATCAATAAACGATATACTAGAATCCCCTAATTTGTGGTTTTCTTCTGATTCTGATTCCGTCATTGCTACTTCTTTATAAAGCAACTCAGGGTATATTTGATCGCTTCTAACAGTCTGCCTCATCTTCGCCTATGTTACTCTCTTCCAGAACTTTCATAATGCTTTTTTTCTGTATCTAACGAAGCTATCACTATATTGCCGTATTGATTGATTTTTGTTCTTTATGTCTTTCTACCCAACTCCTCCACTGAAAGTGTCGTCTAAGCACTGGAATTTGTATGTCTGTATGTTTGCCAAATAAATAATCAGATCGTTGTCGTCGTGGTGCTCTAGTATAAATCGACGTTTCCAACAGCCATCCCAGCACGGTTCTGATCGACGATTTGTATATGTCAACGGCGTAATCCGGTATCGATATTTCAATGGCGGCACACAACGTTGGTTAGTGTATGTTTATAGCTATCTTTGATTCTTTTCCCGTTATTGATTTAAATCTAAGCTTAAGTTCATCATTGATTTGCTCAATTGGATATGATCCTGTTGGGATGGTAATGACCTCCCAGATTGGCGATTGCCCACCAGTTGCATCAGCTGCGGTTTTACTGGAGAATACCAGTGAATTATAAGCCTCTAATCTACCAAATGATTTGTCTTTGATATTTGGCCAACTATAATAAAGCCGTAATTGTGCCAGATCGATCTCCAGTGTCCGACCATTAGAGGCTTTTATCGGAGCTGGAAAAACAACATCGAATTCTGGCTGTGTTTATCTTGCTGATATCATTCTGGAAGTCGGCGGCGTTGTGTTAGCGATGACCTGTTCTAGTCGTATGGTTATTTCTATATGTCGGATTATAATTGTGGCGTTGGCGACGTCGGCAACGATATATTGGCGTTCTTGTGATACCGATAATAAATATCTCTGATTGCAGCAAATTCATTGTCTGATATTGCACCATAGCTTAACCCCGCTAAGAGTATTAATGATATATTTATGCACGCATATGTCGCAGTGTAATTTATTTCCGTGTGCTCGTGCAAGTTTTTACTTGTGCATGTAGATATTCTTTTCGCGATAATGTTGAGTATACCATCAACAACGTCAACAGTGACACCGATCCCAACCACGGGCGGTATCACGTGTGTCGCTGAAAATATGCCGATTAACGTCGCAATATTTTCGATGACGATGATTCGGGTGCGATATTTTGTTTTTGTTTTATCAAGTACTCGTCTATGATTTCTTCCAGCTACGCCTTCCACACACATGCTTGATTATACCGAAAGGATTGTGTGGGATTCATTATGTGTTATATTAAGTTACCAACTAAGGTATTTTCACGACGTATTCCTAACACCACCAATATGTCGTTGCGGTTAAGACTTTATCTGCTAGTTCCAGTATGAATGTTTCCTTGGTATTTTGATTTAACACGACTGACACGGTTCCGGGAAAGCTATCGGTGGAATAACGCCATATAAATGTGGTGAATATCGTAAATTTAACAGCGCTAAACACAGATAGCCTATACACCCCGGTGACCTCAACGGTATGTTTAATGGAGTTGTTTTGTTGTGATCACGTTGCCAATCCAGACGCTACTGTGCATACCATGTTGATTAGCTGAGTCGTATGAACAACACTATCTTGAATCTTTTTCATTTTTTCAGCGATTTCGTGGAGTCGTGTATGAATTTCAGTGAGACTAATATCGACAAAATTTGTAATCCAAAGAATCCGTTGGCGTTTCTATATATGGTTCCTCGAAAATTTCGTAACACGTGTGATTACTATATTCAGCTCTGAATGTGGTCGATCCATGATTGATTGTCATTAACGAGGTCATCATCGGGATGTTGTTGCTCTCCAAGTGTTTCTTTGCTGCAGCGTCATCGTTTGATTCTGGTTCTCTCAAATTAGCAATGCTATTTCCGCTCATGTTGAGATCGCCAATCATTGCCGGCTTAAGCAACACATTTAGTTATCTCAGTCTTGATCGTGGCGTTGTTGTTGTCCACGTATTTGTTTTGGCAACATTAGCGTCTGAGTTTGGTTCCCTCGCATTGATAACTGTATTTCTGCTCATACTGAGATCGCAATACATTATATCTCCAATTCTTCAAATACGTCCAGTGATCTCTCCCATGATTGTTAGAAGTGGCTCCTTCGAGTTTTAAATCCTACCGGTTTTAGTACGAATTACTAGGTTATCTTCGGTCGCACTTATAGCTCGCATAATAATATCTGTCAACGGGATATTACTCGTCTTTAATGAAAAACAACAACTTCATTTTGCTCAACATCGGCGAGACGTAAAATATCAGTAAGTTCATCTCGTGCTGCATATTTGGATAAATCAATGTCACCATGGGGTTTGGCTTCAGCAGACCTTCCGTAAATATCTATTATATACCATTAGCATATTTAAAACGACTCACAGTATACTCATGCACAACTTTATGAGGGGCACTGATGATCTTGACACCGAGTTAAGTACCGCAAGCACTTCTGAACCGCTTAGTTTTGGATCTTTGTTGGCTGTGTTGGTAATGTTGAATACCAGATTGTTATGTCACCGGCTAAACCACTGTATCGTAAAAATATCTCGGTGGTGCCAATCAATGCGAATAGAAATAAACAACTATACGTGGATCAACTACGTATGCAGCCCAATGAGTACCAGGGTGGGAACTTCCATCGAGATTAATGATACCGGTTTCAACACGGTTTGGTTTTTCCGGTAATAGATCATGCATGAAAACACCTCTGAAGATTTTTAACTTTATTCGCCGAGCAGCATCAAGTAAATAAAACTTAGAAATGGAGAGTTTTAGCAAAACTCCCTCGACAAACTCAGGCCTTGACCATTCCGAGTTCCCGGCTATCTTAGACCTTATCCCTTTTTAGAGGTCTTCAGTCCGTTTCCTGTTGCTTTTTTCAGTGCCATACCGGTAGCTGTTCCAACAGCAGCAAGAGCAGCTGCTTTTGCAATAGATGAGGCAGCTGCTGAAATTAACGCAGGCAACACCGCTAGAAACGGATATATACTACCAGTTTTTGTTGTGTTCTTAATCGCACTCTCGGAAAGATTAAGATCTTGACTTCTTGGCGTCAATGTAGTGTTTGAGTTGACGTTCAGTCAATGATAATTTATTTGGGCGCTGCATCGCAACTGATTTCAGAGTTATTTTTGCCCCAGAATTCTTCTTCGAAGTTTTTTTTTTAATCTGACCAGGTGTCAGAGTAACATCGACGTGATGATATGACATTATAACATCATGAATGATCTAATTACAGATCAATTGCGATCCGATTACATGTTCAGAAAATATGTACATGTTCTCTATGGGGCATCTACGACTGTCATTCGTCCCCCAACACCTTCAAGCAACATTGCTTTATCTGACAATATAACAGCGATCACTCTGTTAGAACCATCTGCAGTACGACCAAGTGTACCTCGCACGTGTACTTCAACGACTGACTGTCTGAATATATCCAGATATTCCAACGAGAAATAGAAGGTTGCATACAGCGTCGAGAAATCGCGCTGAGATATCTGCGGGCCGGAGTTAACATTCTGATCACGCCCCATAAATCTCATCAAACTATGATACTCTCGAGCAACGTTGTTTTGGTCTAAATTCAGTATTATGTCTTCGAGTGGTTCCTGATGTCCATTTATCGTAGACACGGCTAATCTGTCAAACACCACTGGGTTTGATGTCTGATCGTTATATATTGTGCCACGTTGAAATACCATGAATATGTGTCGTGGTGCTGAAATTCCGTGTTGTGATGCGATCTGCTAAACAAATGTTCCTGCTGTGCCTGGAGCTGTATCTGTGTATCATTTTCAGCCACGACACAGCTGACTTGCCGCCGTTATTCATGAACTATAATAATCGTTATTCTTCTGTCAACGACGGAATTATCGTTGGCACCGATAACGCTAGTTTTGTTAGTGTTACTTTATTAGCACCACCCCCACCATTCTCAGCAGGCCAGATAGCATCGTTGTCGGTGGCCTTTCAAACCAGTGCAACAGTATGTTTGGTTCCGAAGTTAACTTTCTTAACATGTCTACATAATTCGAAGGTACGTGACAATGGTATCACACATGAACATCCACCATCGGCGTTAGCCTGAGATCGTCGTCCCGTAAATCTCAGGTTGAACTCTGGATTGGCGCTCTGCAGTGTCGCAGTACCACCCGGCTCTGATCTGGGTATCATTCCAGCTGGTTAAGGATCCACGACGCTATCCTGTGGTATTTGTACCATGAGATGCTGCCTATGGTCAGGATGTCCTTCGCAAACATCATGGATGGACCTGCGTACCGTGAATAGTCATCGCTGCAACTTGCAAGACTGATAATTGCCGTAGCATCATCAACGTTATCGAGGCATGCTTCGATTTCTCTACCATCAATGATATATCTGGCACTCTTAAACAACGCCATAATACCGTTGTTAACGAATCCACATGGTTCGTTTGCTGCATATAAGGTATCATCATGTTTAACAAGTTTACCATGAACTTCAATAAATGCCTCGGTGGGCAAAAAATATCTTGATGTATCTTGGACTTGTAATTCGATTCGCCCATATTGGTCTGGTTCTCGTGCTTCATAAGAATAATATTAATAATTAAGCACAGACTCGTCCTTGAGTATTGGTGCGTCCATGTCAAATGCTGGAAAAGATACACGCTTGAACATTTGTATTATATTCGCTGCTGTCTAAAACGACGTTCCAACATTGATCGATACGTGGTTGATCAGCGACGACTACGAGCCAGACCACTTGCTACTAGTAGGTTTGCGGTTATGTTTTTTTTTCTATCTCCTCGGCAGCTTGTGTTGACAGAGATGGCACTCCAGCCAATTCTTTCAGCAATTAATTTGCTGCTTGATTTATTATTTTGCTGACACTTGGTGGCATCACTTCGGTGTGGGCAGTTTTACTATCTGTGGTTTTCGTCTAACTAATCGTGCGAGTCTCTTTGACAGCGGGGAGTGCTTTACCAGCAAGATTACCAACGGTGCCAATAGCTTTATCAAGAACACTTTCGATGGCTTTCATACCTAAGTGTTTTGCAATCAGAATAGCCTTTGTGGCTACCCTTCTGAATAAACCTTGAACAACATCGCCGAGGCCATCTCCGTAGATCAGTTTATAAACCAGTAATCTTGAATTTATCACCCTGACTCTTTCAGGTCCACGTTGGGCATTGTGTATAGTCATGTCGTTTTGTTATGGCCGATCGAATTGATCACTCACTGTAGTAATCGTCGGTAATTTCATCGATCAGCGCCCGATAGACCCCACTGTCCATGACACCACCGGTAAATAAACAGTGAAAAACCGCAGCTGCCTCATTGATGATTTCGTGGGAATTGTTGCCGGCTCGTCTTCTACCAATCAAAACTTCTAGTCGATCAACATCAGAGAGGATGTTATTGTGACAAAGTCTATCTTGAATCACCGGCGATTCAGCGATCATAGTACCAGCTTATTTCCTACGACGTCTATTGCGAGTGGCAAGGCCACTTCCAGTCGCTCCTTCAGGTTGTTTTTTTTACCTCAATACGAGGAGGTCCGAAATGTGATATTTTAGACGATCATATATCTCCAGGTAACGGAATTTTTAGCATCTTCCCTCTGTCGTTTCTGAAAGTCTTCAAATAAAGTTTTATATTTTCCTGTGATTTGACTTATCCCATAGTATTTTCGAAACACAAAAGGAACCCAGTTTGATTCTGGAACATCTGTGGTCTCTTGATCACGACGAATTTGATATCCTGATGAAGCAACCTCTACAGGTTCTTGTTCAACGACAAGATCCCTCACTTCAGCGATTTCATCTTGAGCTTCGTTGAGTCTATCAATCGCTTCCTCTAGTTCGTCCTGTAATGGTGGTTGAGCAGCAGCTATTTTAGATGGAAGCTCTTTGAGAAACTTACTGTTTTGTTTACGTTGTGTTGCAACTTTTTCTGTTGATTTAGCTGTTTGTTCGGTTAATTTAGCTGTTTGTTCCACCAACGGAAGAAGATCTTTAGTGGCGTTTTGACTGATTTAAATAGCTCTTCTGTACTCCCTATACAGTCCGCATGAGCATCCGGGCGTTCTTAAAGCTGCTGTTTTACAGAATCATAGACTGGAAGATGCCTTTTAATTGCATCTAATCGTTGTCGAGATAATTTTGCCGTAGGAGATTCCATGGTAAGAGCAGAATTGCTTAATATCATTATTACAACAATGATTTAATTACAGATCACTAAGTCAGAAAATGCACAAGGGTTTACTGTATATCCAATAACGTAACGTATTTTTCCAAACACAACAAATTACCGTGATCTCAAATTGACTAAGCAGTTTAGATATTACCCTGGTCACGTGACTGAGCTGAGATTGACAGATTAAAATAATCGATAATTGTATATCTCACAACACAGTCTAAAGAGATAAGTATTTGTTACATTAAGCATAAAAATTAAAATGCTAGAATACTTGAAAAATAGTTATACGATCTATATTCATGTGTATGTTTAATGTCTGTCTGTTTGATATAGTTTATATATATATATATATATATATATATATATATATATATATATATATATATAATTTCAGCTGTATATTTGTAAGAGTCCGGTGGCCGAAGTGGTAAAGCGTAAAGATAAACTTTCGATCAACTAGTGGAAACTACTTCATGGATTCTAATCCATAAAAAGAAAAACGCGACAGACATTGTCAGCGTCCTCGACAGATGCTATTATAGTGTGTGTGTGTGGGGGGGGGGGGGACAGCGAAGCCTCGAAAGTTAACCGGAGACTCGCTGATAATTGAAAATTCGTCTCAATACCGAACTGGGATGGGGTTTTGTAACCTGGTGATTTCGTAGGGGAAGGGGGTTGGCGTAAAACAATTATCAATTATCAGTGAATGCCCTGACTGTAGAGTACTTGGCTGACAAGCCTCAATTTTCTTTCAAAATTGCTAATAAAAGTATCAAAAGCATTAAAATCTTTAAAGCAAAAATGCTAATAAAAGCTTTAAGGCAAAATTGCCAATAAAAGCATTAAAGAAAATATGTTAATAATAGTTTTCTATTTTTAAGAAAATATTTTGTGTTGGTGAGCCAGTGTCACACAATAAAACTTGTCGCATTCACGAAAAAATATCAACGAAGCCTCAAAATTGGCCAACAGCCAAAAACAGGGCCGGTAATGAAAACGGTGCTCTGAATATTTTTTACGTCATTTTCACCCGCTTTGTTCAAACCTCCATGTTGTTTATTTCAAACAAGTATATTCACATTTTATGGCACATCAAAAAACATCATTTAGTGTGACATGTTTATGTTACTGTTCATTAGTCATTGCAACGGTTCCATGTATTTTTTGACTGTTTTTGTCCACACCCCAACGTCCGCCTTTTTCTCTGCTCACTCCCTCCTGCTGCTCAAACTAAACTTTTCCACTCCGTTGCGAAAAAAAATATATTCTATATTATATATTTTCATAAGGTGCTTGATCCCAGTTCAATTTGTCATAGGAAAGACTCCCGTTTGTAAAGTTTGCATCTCCAGTCGATAGGTTTATCACATGTGAAGCAAACATTTTCTTTGATGAAGCAGCAGGGACGGTGAACAGACCATTTTGCTGGAGACCTTATTTATGAAAAATAAAACTTCCTACGAAAATGAAATCGCAAGGTCGATAACGTTAAACCAAAACCTGTCAGGCCATGAAATTTCTCTAATTGGGTTAGCTCATTTTGTTACATCATCTGACGCGCGTTTTTATTGTATGGTGTGTTTACGTGCTGGTCACTCAACGCTGGTCGTTCACCCTCCCTGCTGCTATAATTAACCAAAGATTTCATCCAGACCTACACGATACCTAGATCTTGGGTCATGTAAATTTATCGTTATAAATCCGAACGTAACAGCTTGTGCTTTTGAAAAGAAGTTTTAAAATTTAATCATGTCCATGTCCCCTGAACACCAAGTATAATAAATATTTTGCAAAGTATAATTATCTACTCCATTAAACACAATTAAGACATTCCAATTATCTCTGATCACTTTTGGAATTTGTGTGTATTTCTGAGTTAAATAAATCACGTCTGTAGTTTTGTGACGGTCTCGCGAAAATATCCGAGCTGGATTTGATTGTTTGTCTAGCATTACATCATCGTATACTACGAGATTATTAATACATCCATCAAGATCATCTATGGATGGAGCCTCATCGATATCGGTAATAAAATCAATAACATCATTATCTTTATCAAGACACGTCAGCGACTTTGCATTTTCATTAAAATCTTTAAGTACTTCGTAACATCGTTGATCATTTACAGATGGTGCTACTAAATTTAATTTATCCCATTTGAGCCATCGCATTATCAGATTAAGTAATAATTGCGTTTTACCAGACCCAGATGGGCCAAGTATAATTGCTCTGATGGAATTTGGTAGCGCTGGATGATGTTTAACTGGCTCTTGTTTTCGTGTCGCTGAGAAGTCAATTATATCTATATAATAAATAAAATGGATTTATATTGTGTTCGATGTAGAGCACCCATCCATACCAGTGGATTAACGACAATAATAACAAAAAATAACAGGCGCGCACTTACAGGCAAGTGTGTGAAATGTGGTACAAAAAAATACAAATTTATTTCAGCGAGAAAGACAGGTGGAGATATTGCTGCTTTGTTAGGTAAATTACCAGGAGCTCCATGGGCAAAGTATCCTGGTGAAAAAGATTTCCCTGGATATAATTATTGTGGTCCAGGAACTCGACTTGATATTCGACTTGACGAACGAGATCAACCAAAACCTGGAGAGTATCCAATAATTGCGATTGATCAAGCATGTCACGTTCATGATGTCGAGTATAAAAATCCAAATTTGCAACAACGACATATTGCAGATGTAAAGCTGATTCACGCATTAAATTCCATAAAAAATAAATCTCTCAGAGAAAAACGTGCTAGCTTCCTAGTAAAATCTGCTATGAAAGGTAAACTAGTGCTAGGAGCTGGTAATTAATCATAGATAACTATTATAATGGAATCTGTTTATTATAGCCCAAGAGGATATTGGAGAGGCAAAGCAGCAATTAGTAAACTTGCTGAAGTAGCAAAAGTCTCACGTGCTGTTGCTGCAGCGTGGTCAGCACGACAGGCAATATGGCAAATGTATCTACCACCACCTAAATAAATTCAGTATGCACATTTTGATGTCAGTACACCCAATGAAGTTCATCAAGCAGATATTTTGTTTTTATCACATGATACCATTAAAATTGGTAGACGTCAATCACGCACATACAAATACGCGTTAACTGTGGTTGACGTTGCAAGTAGATATAAAGAAGCAGAACCACTGTCAACAAAGACAGCAACTGAAGTTGCATCCGCGTTTGAACGAATTTATCAACGAGGATCCGGACCACAAGGTGGTCTACGATGGCCACAGTTGCTACAGGTTGATCCTGGCAAAGAATTTCTTGGTGCAGTATCATCGTTGATGAAAAAACATAACTGTAAAATCAGACGAGGACACACTGAAATTCATCGTGATCAGGCAATCGTTGAACGATTTAATCGAACACTTGCTGAGCGGTTATTTGGATATCAATATGCAAAGGAAATATCCACTGACTTTAAATCCATGGAGAGATCTCGTGAATGTGTTGCAAGGTTACCAAGTGTGATACCTGCGTTAAATAATGAAATTACTCGTGCAACTTCTATGAAACCTTCTAATGCGATCACAAAAAAAATATATACCAATACGCCGACGTGAATCTTCCTCTCAACCAGTACTAGGTAATGTTACCGTAAGATATGTATATGAACCTGGTGAACTTGAAGGAGGGAAAAAAAGAGCAACTGATCCTATCTGGAGTGTGACCACACATAAAATTTCTAGCGTGGTAAGGTCCACAGGTAGACCTGCAATCTACAGATTAGATTCAGCTGCTCCTCAGCGTGGATTTGTATGCGAACAATTACAAAAAGTTCCTAAAGACACACAATTACCACCACCTTCACTTTTGCAAACGTACACAAGGGCGTCCAGCGCCCCGACGTCGAAGACATTCAAGACAGGTCAGCATCACATTTTCGCGTGTTTGACCAAGACTGCTATTAATTCTATCAACGGTAAATTGTCTTGGATTATTATTTGAATACTGCCACAACATATTACAGTTACAACTTGCACAATGAGTATTCTGTCGTTGTTTTAGTGTTATAATAAATTCAGCATCCATATCCAAGTCGCGATTATTTTTTTTTTGTTGTCACATTGCTTATCGCTCGCTAATTTTTTCTTGATGTCGACAAAGTTGTTAGTGATTTATTCGGTTATTACGCAATCCACGATAACCCTGTGCAGTTGAGATATTCTTCTGACTCGAGACACTGCAAGAAAAACTAAATTTGACCACTCAATACGATCATCGACAATCCAAATATTTGTATCAGTAATAGTTAATCCCTGTAACGAGTGAATCGTTATAGCGTATCCTAACGTCCACGGCGATTTATCCATGCTCAACGCGCTCTCAACAACAACTAAAACAATATCATTTAGCACAAGATTGTGTATTCCACCACCAGGAATCTCAACATCAACATTCTGTAGTCGAGTATCTGCTGGGCGATAACACAATGGTACAGGTAGATTTGAAAATTTTTCTTTATGTAACGTAAATAATTGTTGTTGAAGTGTATCGCGAACTATTTTTCTACTTGCAACTATCAAATCAGCAGGTCTCTATAAATTCCAAAAATCATTCATAGGAGTTTCTGGAATTACTTTACGCATTATCTCACACTGTATTTTTTCTGGCTGTAGTCTTATTAATTTTTTAAACTCTTTTAGTGATTTCTCAATAGCTCTATGGTCATCAGTTATTTCTTCGTAATAATCTACAAATGTTTTCAGCCACTCATGTGGAGACGATCCAATAAAAGGTGGCGGTTGACCATGATCACCACACATTATCACAGCAGTATTCTTCAATAGCAGCCAATCAAGAAATATTTTTAATACCTCTAGCGACACGGTGCAAATCTCGTCCCATATAATAGTTTTAGGAATGTATTTCTCACCCATCCGCGATGGAGTCCATGTGTCTCCGCACCATCTGAAGAAACTATGGTATGTACATGATTTTACTCCTCGTTCTTTTATTTCTCTGGCGAGTTTATGTGTTGGTCCCAAAACAATCATATCTAAACAATTATTAAATAATTTAAATGCGCATGTTTTACCTGAACCACCACACCCATTAAGATAAACGGTTTTATGTCTAGCCACAGGATCATATACAGATGGCAACAGCGCAGTTGTCGATGACAATTCTGATATTTGATTATTCTTGTAGTATATTTCCTTAATTTCAACGTCGGCAGATTCAGAATAACTAAGTATATTTTCATGTTTTATTCTCCATTCGCCCCATGATGCATGAATGTTAATATGCAAATGTTTTAACGAATCCGCATATTTTTTATTTATATAAAATGAATCTGTCGCGACTCTGACTGCAATCAGAGGAAATCTGTTTATCATTGATAATAGATATATCGAAACGTACGCGAGCATCGAAGATCTTAAATGAGTAAACTGCGTTGACTCGCCATCAGTAAAGCTCACAATTGTACCTAATTTAGTTCCGTCTGATAAATAAGCATCACTTCGACTTATAAATGTGTTTTTCTCCATTGTATCAGCATTATAAGATCGAGTTCAGCATCGTCCATAATTAATCTTGTACAATGTCGTTTATGATCATATGATCCTCTTTGCCGAAATTTACTGATTAATTTTTCTGCCGAGATCTTTTGCAAGTTTCTCATCGTGTTTTTTCCTGGATTTACGTCTATTATTAGTAATTTTATCAATATCCTCTTCGTTAAGATTAGGAAAATCTCTCCTAGCATCATTAATATGAAATATATCCGGTTCTAGCAACCAAACTTGTTTCTGCGCGCGGTATGATATAATTACTTCATTCACTTTTAACGATATCAAAATTTCAGCATCACGCATGTAATGTGATAGTACTATTGGAGCCGAACATTTTTCTGAAAAATGTCTTCCAAACCACGCATAAACAATCGGACGGAGACCCCGTAAAACTCGAACGACTCTATACAGGCGAATCCGGTTAAGTCAAAATCTGGTAAGGGTCCGTTTATCGCAACTCTGGTCATCTCGTGTGTCGGATGTTATATTGTTACTGCCACAGTCCATGCATGTGCGTTATGTTCAATAATATCTATCGAAGCTCCTCTTGATTCATAGTTCGGTTTGTACAAAATCTTTTTGGTTAACGTCTTCACTGTTATTGGGAATTTTAATTTCTTTCCCAGCTCAGCAACGTCGCTGATAGACGCTCCGGTATCTTTAACTGCTTCTGCCCACGTATTTATTTGTTCACGCCGTAAATCCGTTAAACCGTTTCCGCGTATCGCGTTTGTGAAGTGTTCTGTAACTCGTTCAGCTACACAATTTTTCCTTGACGAAGTCAAGGATGATAGGTTTGAGATCATTAACGTTAGGTTTATTATTTAACGGATATATTGCGTACACAACCGCAGTCACAGGATACCTTCATTCATAATACAGTTTTGTCAATACCAATCAGTATTCCTGGTTTGGAATTTTTACCGAGAACAATATTATTTCCTGACTGCATGCGGTCAGAATCACGTTAGTCACGGATAATCCAAGTGTCGTCGTCTGTCTTTACAATAAATTTTATTAACATAAAATATCTTTGAACATCAAGGTAGTCAATAATCTCCCTTCCTCGTTTGTCATTCATTACATTGACAGTATTTCCAATTCTGAATGTCTACCACACATGAGCCGCACCATCGTCGCGAAATTCCTTCTTGGCTTCACGGATACGTTTAGTTACATCTTTATTCGTTAAAGCCAGATCTTGCATCGAAAAACTAAATTTATATTTCTGCAGTCTGTCAAGATCAAATCTAGCTCCCGCTGAGACGGCGGAAGGTTCAGTTGTGGATAATTCCTGCATTATTATAATTAGGACAAATATATATTTAAATTGAATTTTAATTATGTATATATGATTCAAACAAAGAATCAATGCCACTGGCTCAAAATCGGATAAACGTCTCCTTGTAACAAAACTTGCGTAAACGAATTCTGTTGTTATCATATGCAGTGCGTTAGACACGGCAGTCTAGGACCAAAACCGTGTGTGCGTTGTGGTGTTGGAGTCAGAGGAAAAACTCAGATGTGTGTGCAATGTGGTGGTAAAAAATACAGAGAGCTGAAACGATATTACGATAACAAAAATAACACCTTAACATCGTCAGGTGAATCTCCTATAAAAACCGCAGAAGATTATCTCGTTAGATTTTCAAAATAATGATTTAGACAAATAATATTATTATATAAATGGAGCAAAATGAGTTTGTGAAACATCCAATCATTACAAATTATGAAGCATCTCGTGATGGTGTAATTAGGCACTGTAGAGGAAAGAAACCAATCGGTAGTGTTGATAAATTTGGTTATTTTAGATTTAATACCAGTGGAAATAAAAAGTATTTATCACATAGGTTCGTGTTCGAGTGTTATTTTGGACTAATCAAAGGTGGACTTGTAATCGATCACATCAGTGGTGATAAACTTGATAACTCGCTTGATAACTTGCGAATTGTTACACAAAGCCAAAATTGTATGTTTCGAAATTCTGGCGGCGCACGATACGCAAGGTCTGTTAAATCTGTAAATACAGATGGCGAAGAAATTATATTTAAGTCAATTAATTCTGCTAGTAAACATTTTAACATACTACCACCTTCAGTAAAATGCGTGGCAGATAATATCACAAATCTGCATTTTCAAAACAAATTTGGACAAAAATTCAAATTCCAGTATATTCTTATGGTATCAGATGATTAAACGAGACAACTCCGTCAAGCATAACTTAGCAAATCAAGCAGTTGTGGTACTTGTTGTACTACGTTAATGTTATATGACAGTAATATTCTTATTTTGCTTGCGAATCTTAGCATCGGTATATTTTTCATTATTGTATGTGTTATTTCGTCCATTATAATTTCATAAAAATAATAAACATATCGTTCTTAAAAATGATGTGTGTGTACACTAGTCAGCAGCAAAATCCATTTGTCCTCAAAATACCTGTATGTAACACAACAATAGAGATTTATACAGTTTGAATGCCCCATAGGACACTAATGTTTCCAAGAAAACCATTGTTCCATCATGTAATCAGATAAACCGAGTCACACATTGTCTATGTTAGATTATCGGCTAATATATCTCAACTGTGTGAATAAATGTACATCAGGTTATTTTAGACAGCAGTAAGTATATTACCATCTGGCATGCGTTCATGTAACTGATCGATGTTTTAGTATCCTTGGCAACGGTTGGCTACATGAATACAGACTTTTAACTTGGCAGAAATGCAGGTCTCATAATACTATAGATTTAACAGTGTTATTTGGAAATTGAGATAAATTCACATTTTACAATAATTGTGATTTTATTGTAGAAATCTAACATATATATATATATATATATATATATATATATATATATATATATATATATATATATATATATATAAGGAAATCCGGTGGTCGATTGCTAACGCGTTGGATTATCATACTCGAGGTCCTGTGTTCTATTCTCATGACCGGCACATTGCCGGCGGGGGCGATATTATGCCAGAATTTCTTTATTAGTGGGGCTCCGCCGCCCCTTCGAAATTCAACGGAAATTTGTACACACTCCACCATGTCACTTGGTGGGTGTATTTTTACGCTCCCCGGGTTGATTATGGGGGAGAGTGTGTACATTTCTGTTGAACGTAGAGAAGGCCCGTTTGTATGTGCTGTCCTAAATACGTTGCTGTAAATATATGTAAATACGTTACTGTAAATATAATTGCTGTAAATATGCTTGCTATAAATACGCTACTGTAATTAAGATTCTGTGTTTTGTGCCGTCCTTAATTAAGATTATATGTAACTGTACCGTCTATAAAAAAACCTTGTATATAATTGCTGTATAATTAAGATTATGTATATAATTGCTGTAAATATGCTTGCTGTAAATACGCTACTATGTGTTGTGTCGTCTACAAAAACAGTCCTTTCTAAGGACTATTATTTTTATTTTATTAATATTATTCTGATTTTATTTTTATTTTAAACAAACGTTTATAATATAATGAATTCTGAAAATATTAATGTTATTATTTCTGCGATTAAAAAATTACAGCATAACGGTATAAATATATCTGATAATCTTAATCCTGAAAAAAAATATGTGTGATTTTGAATCATTAGAACAACGGAAATTAAAGAACAGATATACTTTGCCATCTGATTATAAATTCATGAAGTTTATCCAGCAGGTAATGTTACAGTCGCTTTCAACAGTTACAGATAATCAGGTAAAGCTGTTTCTACCTCTCTCCCACGCTACTGACAAAATTAAGTTAGAATTATCTCCTGAATACGAACAGAAAAAGATTGTGAACTTTCGTATAAGACAGCTGAGGGAGCATTGTAAAAATGATAGTGATACTGGACCCCTTGACTGTGGTAATGGCTAAACAAAATCCCTGGCAAAATTGACAGAGTCGAACTATACAGTTTATTTATTTATAATATAATAATATTTTATTTTTTTCTGTTTGGATATGATAATTACGATTTACCCCATCAGAAGTAAAAAAAAATATTCTGATCCGAGTTAGATTCGGACATTTTTTTAAATATTTTTTGTTTTACGATGACGTTCTACGATCTCATATGCAGATTAATATTTAAGTCTTCATTTCGCAAATCCAGAATGTGTCCAGCCTGGTCAGTAAGTTTAAAATGTATCCTTGATAATGGCGGATTATGTACACGTAGATAAACGGGGTTAATTGGTTCTGATACAATTAACCACCCAGGTGGAGCTTGAGGACTGAAAGAGTATAATATATATATCCTTGCTGGGCCTGGCTAGACTTTGAAAGATCTACTTGATAGCTGCCATCAATTACATCACATACTAGATTGACTGCGATTGTTGATGTTATATTAACAATACCAGGTGATATATGACGGCCTCCACCGTATGGATCGTTATTATGTTTAAGAATAACCGGTGGCGGGGCTATTTTTCTCCATGATTCAAGTATCTTTAGAAAATATTCTTCAATAAGATCAGTGACTGATTTTTTCATGTCGGTATTGTCAAATCCTGGTATAATAAATTTTTAAAATTCTTCTTCTGTTATTTTATAAAATTTAAGAAATAAATCTTTTAAAATTGTATTATCATCTCTTTTTACAAAATAAATTAGAGCATCATTGACATGCCATAAGTCGTAAATAACTTGATTTAAATATTTTATTATATCAATAACCTCTTTTTTAACATCTTCATTATAAAAATTTGTTAATGATAAAAATACATTTTTTAATTTAGTTAATGTGTTATTAAACTCCTCATTATTATAATATTTCCATGCTTTAATTGCATCATCAGCAAAGTCAGTAATAGGAGGATTATCACCATATTTATTATATTTAATAAGAGATCGAGATCTGAAAAGGAAATATTTACCATAAAGTTCAAATTTTTTATCACTAACAGTATTAAATGGTGGTAATCGTAAATATTCTGGACTTTATATATATTTTTTTCACTTGTCTTAAATTCTTCTCGTTTTGGTTCTGAAATTCAATTATAAACGAGGGGAACATCAGGCCATCTTAACACTGATCTGATCGAACTTTGATAAATATCTACAACATAATCAGGGGAATTTATTTCAATCGCCGCTGATAATGTTGGTTGGTAAACAGTAATTGCTATTTTGGATTCTTTTCCTTAATAGATTTAATTCTACGTTGGAACTCATCATTAATCTGTTCTATTTGATAATTGCCCGTTGAAATTCCAACAACTTGCCAATCAGGAGTTCCATCAGGTTTATTCTTATTTACAAATACCAGTGAATTGCTTGCTGGTAGTCCACCAAACGATTTCGACCTAATATTTGGCCAGCTATAATAAACTTGTAATTGTGCTAGCGCTATTTCACATACTGAAATTGCAGTTGGAAAGTCAACGCTAAATTCTGGGCTGGTTGAACTTAATGATATCATTGTGGTTTTTATATGCGTAGTATTGGTGACAATCTGTTGTAATAGTTCGCGCGATCTTTGATCTGACATTATTATTTAAAATACTCTGTATTTAATTATTTTAAATCGGGAACTTTTTGATCATTTATTTTTTCCCCTTGATGGCTATTGTCAAGGAATGCTTCATTATAAATTTTCATTATCGTTATGAACTCCTCATCGGATATTTTACCATCACTGAGATACGCCGAAAGATACGATGATAGTTTAATGCATGCAGACACCGACGTGTGTAGTTTTATTATATACTCATGTAATTTTGTATTTGTACATGTAGCTATCTTCTTTGCGACAATACTGAGGATACCTGCGCATGTTGTTGCCGTTGAAACGACAATTGTTACAACTGCAGGTGCTGTCATTGTTATTGTTGATAGTAATACACCTGCGGACGCGATGATAGCAGAAACTGAGTAAACAATTATATCAATGATAACCACACGCCTGCGATATTTTTTTTACTTTTACTGTATAATTGTCGATGATATTTTTTAGTTTGGTTTGACACTCACATACTTGATTATATCTGTAACGATCCACGTCAATGTGTGTCTGGGGTCCCTTGGTTTGATTCATTATAATTAAATCATTTAATTAAGTAATTAATTGAGGAGTTTCAGCTACGAATTCCAGACACCACCAGTAACGTCTCGGGGGCATTTCCGTTGATGTCAACGTAAATGTTTCTTTGGTGTTCTTATTTAGCATCACCAGCAGAGGATTATAATGTACATTCGGTGATGATGAAGTGGCCGCAGTAATTTCCAAACCATACATGGACAGCCTGTATAACCCATTTACTTCTGCGGTATGTTCGAGACTTTTATCGCGCGGTGTCCATGTTGATGATCCTGGTGCAACTGTGTACACGATATTGTTAATTTGAGAACGCAACGCGTTCTTGTGTGGAATTTTAATCAAATTCGTTTTTTCAATGATATTAGGAATTCCACTAACAATATCGTTGATTTTTGTGTTAATGTCAGCAAGTTTTATGTCAACAGTTAGTGGACTTCCAAAAAAGTCATTAATAGATCTGTTTATATTTCTACGAAAATTTAGAAACGTTTGTACGTGATTAGAAAAATCAGTTCTAAATGCGGTCGTTTCATCATTGATTGTTGTTAATGATGTCACCGTCGGGATATTGCTATCATCGACGTATTTGTTCGTTGCAGCATCAAAATTTAATTCTGGTGTTCTGAGATTATTAATGCCATTATTATTCATGTTAAGAAATGCACGCATTATACTACCGTTGACTAATACGTACTTAGATTCTTGATCATCGACGTATTATTTTTGTTGCTGCGTCTGTATCTGCGGTTGGGTTTCCAAGGTATGTAATTTTATTTTGATTCATGATAATGTTACCAATGAATAAATAACCAGTGTTTTTAATATAATCGTTAACTGACTTACCGGAATCTTGTATTTTACCTTGATCAGCAAAAGTAACGGTATCATTAATAACCGCAGGGGGAATACGTATAAGTACATCTGACAGTTGTATATTACTTGTTTTTAATCGTCCATGTTTATCCTGAAAAACAACGACTTCATTTTGATCCACACTTGTGATATTTAATAAATGATCGATTTCATTTCTGAGCTGATCAAGAGTTGCATATTTAGACAAATCGACTTGCTGCTGAGCTTTACGAGAAGATCTTCAATAAATATCTACCATTATATTTACTAATGTCTGTTTAAAATGTCTGCAGAACGCAATGCGTTCTGGCTATGCCTGGTGGTGGCATATTCGTGTACGACTTTATGAGCTGGTTTTCCTGGCGGTGCCAGTGAAATTGCGTCGAATACAGCGAGGGTTTCACGGCCACATACCGGAGGATCTGTTAATTTTTGTGTTGGTAATGTTGAATACCAGATTGGAATACTTTGCATGTTGCTAACATATCGTAAAAATTCTTTTGGTGGTGCCAACCCATACGAATCAAAGTAGACTATTCCACGTGGATCAATAGCATATGCAACCCAGTGAGTGCCATGGCCAGAGTTTTTATTGAGATTAATAATACCAGTTTGAATATTGTTTTTTTGTTTTGGTAATTGATCACGCATAAAAACACCTCTGAAGTTTTTTATATTCAGTTGCTTAGCAGCATTGAGTAAATCAAAATTAGACATAGGAAGAATCATCGAACTTTCCCGGGCAGTCTTAGACCTTTTCCGTACCACGAATATGGGGTCCCTGGAAGTCTTAGACCTTTTCCCCTTTTTTTGGAGGTTTTTATTCCTTGACCTGTTGCTTTCTTTAATGCCATTCCAGCAGCAGTTCCAACAGCACCTAACGCAGCTGCTTTTGCAACAGCTGGGGCTGCAGCGGCTGTTATCGCTGGTAACGCGGCAAGAAGTCGAAATATGCCACCCGTTTTAGCGATGTCTTTAATGGCACCCGCAGAAAGATTAAGTCGTATGCCAGTCTTTGATTGTTTGGCTTCATTGAAGTGCCTATGCTGGCGTTCTGATAATGATAGTTTATTCGGACCACCTGCGATTTGTTCTCGCCGCAGTGATATTTTTACCGCACAATTATTTTTTGATGATGATTGTAGCTTTTTAATCTGACCAGGAGTCAGAGTAACACTAACATGTTGATATGACATTTACAATTATCATCCTGATTTTAAATCAGGGATTTAATTACATGTTTTCTACTGAGGCATCAACGACTCGCATTCGTCCACCAATACCTTCAAGTAGCATTGATTTATCGCTGAGTATAACAGCAATTTCTCTGTAACCACCAACGGGTAGTACTCTTAAACGAGCTTGAAAATGTATCTCAACAACAGATTGTTTAAACAAATCTAAATGTTGTAGTGAAAAGTAATATATTGGATACAACGTTGTAAAATCCCGCTGAGATATCTGTAAACCGGAATCAACATTTTGATCACGCCCCATAAATGACATTAAACGATGATATGCACGTGCTACATGACTTTGATCGACATTTAGTACTATATCCTCGGATGGTTCTTGATGTCCATTTATTCTCAAAGAAACTTCACTAACTCCAAGCGTATCAAACACCATTGGATTTCGTACCTGCGAATTTACTCTGGCATTGTCCTGAAGTGCAATAAATATATGTCGTGGTGCTACAACCCCCTGCTGTGATGTTATCTGCCATGTAAATAAACCAGCAACGGCACCTTGAATACTATCTGTGGTCATAGTCAACCAAGACAACGTTGATTTACCACCACTGTCCATAAAAGAATGGAACCGTTGTTCTTCGGTAATCGATGGAGTCATTACTGGCATCCACAGCGAAAGTTTTGTTAGTATTACTTTACCTGCATCAATGGCAGCATCACGCCACACTGCATCATTGTCAGTGGCTTTTCTTACAAGTACCACAGTGTGTTTAGCGCCAAATATAACCTTCCTAACATTTCTGCAGAATCCAAATATATGTGACAGTGGAATCACACAGGAAACTTCTTCATTATCGTTTAACATTGTTTGACGTGATGCGAATCCTAAGTTAACATTTTCATTCATCGATGCGACTTCAGTTTCAGCTGCATTTAGTGTTACGTTTCTGTTTTCTGGATGATCAGTTGTATCCTTTGCAAACATCATTGATGGACTAGCTGATCTTGAGTAATCATCGCTGTATCTTGCAAGGCCAAGTATCGTCGTGGCAACATCAACATTTTCTAAACACGATTCAATATTATTTTCCGTCAATCATGTATGTGGCGCTGTTAAATAACGCCATAACACCATTGTTAACAAAACCAGGTCGTCGATCTAAAATTCCGTATGCTATATTATCTGCTTTCAAGAGTCTACCTTCTATTTCGATAAATGCTTCAGCGGGCAAGAAATATCTACTTGTATCCTGAACTTGTAATTCAATTCTTCCACGCTGATCTGGCTGTCGTGCGTAATAAGAATAATATTGATAATCGCGCACAGACTCATCTTTGAGTACTGGTTCGTCCATGTCGAATGCGGGATCAGATATACGTTTGAACATCTTTATTAAAATTGATATCGTCTAACACGAAGACCGCTTCCTGCTATCAGACTAGCGGTTATATTGTTTTTCTTTTTCTGACATTGGTACACCAGCTAACTCTGTTAGTTTTTGATTAGCAGCTTGATTTATTATTTTACTGACATTTGCGGGCATCACTTCAGTGCTGGCCAGTTTCACTGGTGGCTGAGGTTTTCGTCGTATTAATCGTGCTAGTCTATCCTTGATTGCTGAGAATGCTTTGCTAGCAACATCACCAACAGCGCCAATACCTTTTTCACGAACAACGTCAATAGCTTTCATTCCCAGTTGCTTTGCAAGCGGTATTGCTTATGGGGCTATCCTTCTAAATGGACCTTGAACAACATCACCTAGTCCATCTCCGTAGATCGTTTTGTATACTGGTAATCGTGAATTTATTACCCTGGCCATAGTTGGTCTATGAGTATTATGTATGATCATCTTATTATAGTCATTGCATCTAATTACATACTCAATCACTGTGATAATCATCGGCGATTTCATTAATAAGGGACCGATATACATTAATATCCATGATACCGCCTGTAAATAATCGTTGACAAATATCAACTGCTTCATTAATGATTTCTGGGGAATTATTACCTGCTCGTTGTCCTCCAATTAGAATTTCTAATCGATCAACATCGGCAAGGACGTTATTGGAACAATTAATAAGACCACTTCCTCGAATAGCAAGACCACTTCCAGTGGCACCGGGGGGAGAACTTGTATTGTTTTCTTCTTCGACGTCAGATGGTATGTAATATTGTCGTGGTTCCGAAGAAGGAGTAGGAGGAGATTGTTCTTTCTTCTTCTTTGATTTCTTCTTACTTGTTTTTGGTGGTGCTTTTTGTTCTTTCATTTCTAAAACTTCTTCTAAATGAGCTAATTCTTCTCTGCGTCAAATTTCTTCTGCGCGGATTGCTTTATTAAATAAAATAAAATCAGGATGATCATCAGCAACTTGAGCACCTGGTGGTACATCAGCATAAATTTTAAATACTGCTTTAGTCCAGTATTTTTTTTTTTCTTCTATTTTTGCACCAGGTTTGAAATACTTTCTTTTTATTAAAATCTAGTGCAACATTAATTGCATTATTTGCATTTCCCTTGATAGATGCAACCGAGTCATCGGTAAATTTTTCTATTGATAATTGTCTTACTTTTGATTGAGAAGATTGAACTTCAGGTTGTGGTTTTTCAGAATAAAGCTGGCCAATATCCCTAAGTGGGTCTTGTGATTGAATATCAACAATTTCACCTGGAAGTCCTCTTAGAATCTTTTTTGTTTTCTTAGTTCGCTTTACTATTTTTCCAGTTGCTACCGCGGTTTGCTGCAACGTAGGAAGAGGACCTCTGGTAGCTTCTGTAACTTCTTCGGTAGCTTTCTCAACCCCTTCAGTAGCTCTAGTAACCGGTTTAAATAATTTTTCTGTACCTTCTGCAAATTCAACCTGAGACTCCTGACGCGCTTGTAGTTTCTGTTTGACAGAATTACGGAATGGTAGATATTTTTTAATTGCCTCCAGTCGCTCTCGAGCTAATCTAGGAGTATGAGATTCCATTATTTGATATAACAATGATTTAATTATAGCAGCGAGGAGGGTGAACGACCAACGTTGAGTGACCAGCGCGTAAACGAAGCATGCCTGAAAATAAAAACGCGCGTCAGATGATGTAACAAAATGAGCTAACCCAATCAGAGAAATCTCATGGCCTGACAGACGTTTTGGTTTAACGTTATTGGCCTTGAGATTTCATTTTCGTAGGAAGTTTTATTTTTCATAAATAAGGTCTCCAGCAAAATGGTCTGTTCACTCTCCCTGCTGCTGCTGAAAACAGTTTGTTTCATAAAGTGCCTGAACAAGGAAAACAACCCAGTAAAAAGTATTAAAAATTAAATTGTCCATTTAGCGCTATTGAAGCCTTCATGGCTAAAAAAGACGCCGAATGGAATTGAACAATACAGAAACCAGCGTTTGATGAGTAGCTACCAACGAAACATTGAGAGAGAGAGAGAGAGAGAGAGAGAGAGAGAGAGAGGGAGAGCAGAAGAAAATTTACTAACGTATTTCCTATATTCCTGCTCTTATTCGTTTCGTGTACGTTATCGCAGAGCATAGTGTGTTATAAAACTTCAGAACTGGAGAGAGAGAGAGAGAGAGAGAGAGAGAGAGAGAGAGAGAGAGATACAGTACTGTGGATACTCAGATTACAGGTGTCGCCGGTGAAGCCGTCCACACACCCTAGCAGACACCATCCCGTGTCCTGACTACACAGAACATCAATGCAGGTGGCGCTACAAGGACTTTGACAGAATTCATTATACCACCCTGGATTACATCCCTGGATGCAGTATCCACTCTCTCTATCGCAAATGTCTTTTGTTGTGTTACTAGAACTGCATTTCTGATTACATTTTTTATGGCATTTATCCCCGTATAATCCGCTTGGACATTTCTCACAGACGCCGGTTTGTTTTTCACAGGGAAATGTACCACAATAGTTCCAGCAAGTCTCGTTGCAACTCAAACCAAAGAACCCATCTGAACAAAATTCACAAACACCGGTTAGCTTGTCACATCCAGACATGGTGACATTATAACAGTTATTGTTGCATTCCTCCGTGCATCGTGGTCCATAAAATCCAGTCACACACGGGTCACACATTCCTGTAAATCTATCACAGAATACTGTCTGACACGCAATGCTGCAGGATTCGTCACATCTCCATCCGTACCATCCACTCATGCAATCCACGCATTTGCCTGTATGTTTGTTACATTGTATCTCTCCCTTACTGTTTCGCTTGCAATGGCCACAGGTCCTATTACAGTTAGGGCCATAAAAGCCACTAACACAACTAAAACAAGCTCCAGTCAACTGATCACATTTATAACAGTTTTGTGGACAAGAATGGTTACAATAGATTCCCATCTTCAATGGTGGACAGCCCTTCTGACACACTTCGCCAGTGTCACACTGTTCCATAACATTTCCACATTTACTGTTACACTGACATTTATTGCCATGCCTATCTGGGACACATTCGTGGCACTGGCCGCTGCTTGTGCAAGTAACACAATTTGGTGGACATGACATTTGGCACTTTGGTCCATATTTTCTAGTTTGACATTCCGTACAGTTATCTCGTCCAGTGCAACTCACGCAATTTTCTGGACAATTCAAACAGACGCTACCAGTTGCTAAGAATTTTCCACGAATACATGAAGTGCATTTGTGTGGCTCATCTATACATGTCACACAATCTGGGTGGCACAGGTTTTGACACGATTCGCCATATCGCCCATTTTCGCATTCGATGCAGTAACTTTGATTTAAACATCGGTTGCAATAGGTATGACAAAACTTGTTACATTTGTCCCCGTATAGCCCCAGTGGGCAGCTTTCGTTACAGTAAGGTCCCATCCAATGTGAGATGCAAGTGGCACAGCGACCAGTTACCTTGTCACACTCACCGCACATACCCGGACAGCTCATGTTACAGTATTGTCCATACCACCCTGTGATGCAGCCATTTTTGCAACCATTGGCTGAATCAAAACCTTCCGCATTATTGCACTTGAATTGACACGCATTCATACATGTTTCCTCGAGTATTTCATAACTGCAGTTGCAATGGAAAATTGTCTCTTCCTTTGATTTGCATTGAAGGCAGTCATCTACAAGTAGAAACAGGTTAGACCAGTGGGATTACTCTTGCCATTTTGCTTGGTGCTTTCACAACTTATTTTGTGTGAGACAATAAATGCGGAACACGTTGTACAAATAAGAAATATAAAATCTTTTCATAATACATTAATTTAATGTTTAGCAATGGAAAGAAAACGGTACAAAGGCTTCGTACACATTGATGACCAAACTAATGTCTTGTGCTTCTAGATTATATTGTCACTGATACACAGTGAGCTAAACAAGAATTGCATCCCCAGCACCGTCATACCAAGTGACCGTTCATCATAAAAGCATTGCTTATGTAGGTCTAATGCAACCATTTTACCTTGTCCATATTCTTACAAGAAGATCTTAAGACAATACCATATGTGATCGTCTGGCCAATGTTTTAATTTCCATGTGAATTGTTGCGCTGTTGTTTAGGGTTTTGGGGGTTTTCTTCACTGAAGAGTGCTACTGAGGGTGCAAAAACTCTGGTCTTTTCGTCATACTCTTGCTATTTTGACTGACGAAGGTCAATAAATGTTCAGTAAAAGATCAGTATGATAATGCTGAAAATGCAGATTTTGGATAACAGTATCAGTTTGAAATAAAATCTATGAAATAAACCACATTTTGCTTTAGCGAGCCGATAGTTCGCATCAACAATTGCCTATTAAAGTATGATACGAAAAAAAAAGAAAAACTGAACAATAAACTGGACGACCAGATAAGTTAATATGGCTATCGTGCAAGACCTTCAAACTGTGCATGACAACTTTGTATTAGTGAGGCCTTTGATATTTACTGCCAGGCCGGGACTTCAATTTATTCAAGGTTTATGTATACAGATAGTGTGTCGTTCAGAATATCTAATGTTTCAACACACCACTAACAAACGAGTTAAAGTTATTAAAGTCACTTATGCGGTCGAACAGTACTGACCAGCAGGCTGAGACTATAAAGGATTGGCTATTCGAATGAAATTATAAGGGAATAGCTAGCATAGTGATGTTATAAATGATTGGCTCACAGAATAACACTATAAGTGAGCAGAGTGCACAGTTAGACTATAAGGGACTGGCTAGCAGATTTCGAATATAAATGATTGACTAGCATAGTGAGACTATTAGGACCAGTTAGTAGAGTGGGACTATAAGGAACTGGCTAGTAGAGTGATACAATAAGGGACTGGTTAGTAGAGCGAAACCATAAGGGACTGGTTTTTCAGAACGGTACTATAATGACATTTTGTTTCTGTCAGGTGTAATATAACTATTGCATAGAAACTATTTCAAACAATAGAAGATCGTATAATATATTTTGATATTTCTTTTGAGGGTTGCACGATATGTTAAATGCAATATATTTAGACCAAACACAGATGAACTATTTGTAATAAAATAATTTTTAAATATTCCAACCCTATCATCGAGCACAATGAATGTATAAATTATAACGACAGAAGATTGGAACGTTGTGCAAAACATTTAATTTCATACAGTTAATAAGTTTCATGATCGTTATTAAATATCAATCAAAATTTATTTCATTATGTAAAGCGTTCATGATAAAAGACAGGCAGACATACAGACAGAGGTGGAGGAGACAGAGAGAAAGAGAAGAGGCAACTAAACGTAACATATAACCATCTCTTCACTTAGTGATAATTCTGTTAATTTGCTTATCTAATCATTGTTCTCTTCTTTGTATCCTTACAGAGTATATTGCTATTGTTTTCCTTTAATCCTTATAAACTCTATTGTCATTCTTTTCTTTGTACCCTTATATACCCTGTTATTAATGTTTCTTTTTATCCTCATCGACTATATTGTCTTGTATTATTACGACCCTGTAGTTAAATTACATGTGTGTTAAACTTTGAATTCTTTTTATTTCATTTTTATGTCATTAATATAATTATTATTATGATGATGATTATGTTCGCAGGGTCTGATTTTTTTGATAGAAACATCGTATTTATTTAGAACATAAATGTGACTCGCGTAAGCACGATTTTTGCATGTCGATTCAAGTGAACAGTCGGCAATAGCTATGTAAATGATTGGCTGTGACTACGGTCATTTCTAATAATACCTGTTGACATTCTATGCTACGTTGGCGAGATTTCGAAATCGCCATGATTTCTTCGTGCGTGTACACGAAATGACTTATTAGTTAGCCTTAAATACTCAGGTACCTGCAAAATAGTCTAGAGTCATATTTTAACATCTTAGAGAGTCACATTGTAACATCTTATAGAGTGATATAATAAGGGACTGGTTAGTAGAGCGAAACCATAAGGGACTGGTTTTTCAGAACGGTACTATAATGACATTTTGTTTCTGTCAGGTGTAATATAACTATTGCATAGAAACTATTTCAAACAATAGAAGATCGTATAATATATTTTGATATTTCTTTTGAGGGTTGCACGATATGTTAAATGCAATATATTTAGACCAAACACAGATGAACTATTTGTAATAAATTATTAGAGTTTCTAATACCTTAAGAAGAAGGTATTCTTTTGTGCTGGAAAGAGTTGTTCGTTCGTACGCCTGAGGAACGATTGTAGAACGAAGTGTGTTTTGTTATTGATGATAGCTGCATTTCATCTAACTTTTAAATAATAATTTTCCCTGGAGAACTACACAACTGGCTTTGGACAAAGACATGTGGTGAAATTAATTCTAAATTGGAACAGAACAGTACAAAATGTGATTCACAGTGAAAATTCTGGACATTTGTGTAAAACCTTCGTCTGACGTCATCATCCGCCATCTTGGAACGGAATTGAGATTCAGACTACTTTAAGTAGAACTGTTTATTCACAGGACTTATGTGTTTTTTACAATTTTAGGACAACTGTTTGGATCTTCTTCGTAAATCGTAAGTCTTGTTTCATATTTTTACCTTTTCACCGTGTTTTCTAGGGAAATAAATTATTTTTGTTAAAATTTACAAAGCTTGCTGTCTTCGCTCTTTTCTTTATGTTACTTTAAACGAGCCGATACGTAACAGTATTCTTTGAATCCTTAATAGATTCTATTGCTATTATTAAACAGCTAGGATGAAACGTTTGCGAAACATTGTGCGATTTGTTACCAATATGTAATTAAATTCTTTCTGTGTTAGTTTTAAAAATCTTTTTTATTTTATTTTTGTTTCATTGCATTTTATTGTAATGACTGTTTTCATGGGATTCGATATTTTTTCAAGTAAATTATGTTTGTATAGAACGCAAAAGGTGTTACATTAGCACTATTTTTATTTCACCATGGTGCGCAGTTTTGTAAATATCAAGTGATAACGATTGGCTATTTCCAAGGTCATTTCGGCCCACGTATTAACTGGATTGTAAACAGCCTTTCTATTTTATATATTTTCAGAGTGAGAATTTGGTACTTAGATAGGGCTATTCTTGCATACTTGACAAATAGCATTTTATATTATTGCGATGTTCAAATTAGCAAATCTCGTAGCCTATCGCGTGAAGTACCATGTGATCTAAAATCGAGGCTTAAAACAGCTATTTTCTGCTAGATCGGGTCAGACTCGTTCTTAACACCTTGAGGAAACAAAGTGTTTCTAATTGTTGTTGTCAGTTTGATTTTCAGTTCTTTTGGAATTTAATAATTTGTTCTCTAGGAAACTAAACAAGTGTACATTTTTATAAAAAGTTCTGGGACAAAGAAATTCAGTGGAAATTTATTCTGGAGTTATACGGAAACAGAAACTGATTCAATCGAGGATCTGTTACCACCACTCATCTGACGTCATCGCCTTCCTATTGGAATTTCATCGAGATTCGAACCTGGATTTAATTAGAACTGTTTAGTGATAGGACTTGTATTTTTCAGGATTACATTTTGGATTATATTCACAAACCATAGGTCCTATTTCCAATTTTTCAATTGTTTTCTAGGGGGAAAAAATTATTTTGTTAAAAGATACAAAGCTTATTGGATTCACTCTTTTCTCTTGTGAATTTTGTACGAGCCTACACGTAACAAGAGAAAGTTGTGGTTGCTCATCCTTGGAATATATGAAGTTGAGCTAAAATATTTCGGAAACTTGTTTTTTGAAATTTAAATTCCCCTAGTTTTAAATCTCAAGTACTGTTTTACGTTTTGTTTGAAATATTTAGTGAAAACAACAGGCTCTCATTCACAATATCATTAAAAGTAAAGAACTTCTTGGAACTTTACCCAGGAGTGTTTTTGGAAATTTTTGAAAATGGAAGTCCAGCTAAAAAAAGTTGAAAATAGAGATAAGACAGGTTCATTTTCAGATAGAAAAGATACAAACGGAAAGAAAAAGGAAAGAAATGCAAAGGCAATTTAAAGAAAGAGAAAGAGAAATGCAATTTGAGAAAGAAAAACTAGATATACAGTTGCAAGGAGAGAAGGATGAAAGGGAATTTCAAATTAGAATGAGCAGCAGGAAGGGTGAACCCTACAACTTTTTGCCTGAACCGTTAAGTAAAAATAAAATAACAAAAATAAGGTCAATAACGATAAACCAAGCCTTCTAACTATATTATTACCGTACGGTTTAAAAAACGAATAATAAATCGTTTGGGTTAGCTCACCTTTGTTATTTTATTTTTGACTTTTGTTATAGTGCGTTTAGTTTACTTACCGGGTTACTCAATTTTTGTCATTCATCCTTCCTGCTGCTATGAATTTATCCAGATCAACTATTGCATGTATATACATGAAGTGAGTCATACATACATGTACTGAGATAGGTATGCGTACCGATTTTTCAAGGACATGTGTGGTAGTTCAAACAATAGCTGTGTTTATCGCCGGGATATCTCCCCGGAGATAGGTATTTGTGTGCAGTTTATTTCCGTGCTTTAATTTTAAATATAATACATTTTAATCGGTTCATACATATAATGGCAAAATATCTTAATAAAATTATAAATATTTATTTATTTGTAAAATCAGATATCAAATGCTATTGCACAATAATCACATATAATAATTTCTAAAACGTATATCCGTAGTCGAGTTCGTTAGCTCAATGTTAAAGTTGTTGAAAACTTTAATACTGATGTTTGCGGTTCGACCCCAGATCTCGCCGAGATGGGTTCGGGTCCCCGGGTCGCCCATATCTTTTAATAAGTCA
The DNA here is from genome assembly GCA_016617855.1 of Megalonaias nervosa. Classification (NCBI taxonomy): domain Eukaryota; kingdom Metazoa; phylum Mollusca; class Bivalvia; order Unionida; family Unionidae; genus Megalonaias; species Megalonaias nervosa. The sequence goes on along the minus strand of JAECUM010013434.1, from coordinate 26,994 downwards.
TAAGAGAGACGATAATGTAAGGACCCCATGAAAGTCACACAGGCTATCGAGGGGTTCCATTGAAGGGTAACCGCTAGGATCTACTGATTATTTTTGATAAATTAAAATACAGACAAACATGCATACATACAGACATACATAGAAAGGGGAAATAATTCTCTAGCAGAGGAGGAGCAGAGTTATCGCGCTTTATTAAGTATTTTTGGTGATTTCAAATTCAATTAAATATCTATTATAAATATTATTTAATAATGAATATTGGAGAACCACACTCAGCTAGATTAGCAAGAGAACGACTAGAAGCAATTAGAAAATATTTACCTGTTCGTGATGCTGTCAAGCAACAATTACAAGAACGTCAGGAATCTCATGTTGAATTTGAAGAGGATACAAAACAATTATTTAAACCTATTACAGAGACAACTAAACCTCTTCTTCCTGTGTTAGAAAAAACTGCTGAAGCAACTGGAAAAATAGCAGAAAGAACAAAACAGACAAAAAGAATTTTACGTGGACTTCCAGCCGAAATAACTGCTGCGATGTCAGTCCCGGAAATACCTGAAGATGAAGATCAGCCTGGAGGTGCTGAAGCACCAGCCCCCCAACAAAAGAGTCATGTAATAAGTAATGCTGAACTGATAAATAAATTTGATAAAAAAATCATTAATTACATTATTGGCTTTTCCCATCTAGATCAACTAGTTAGTTTTGCTTTTGGTGGTTTTAGTCGAAGAGATAAATTAATGAAACCTGAATACGCTAAAGATATTAAAACCCGTGAACAGTGGCAAAAATATTTATATCGCATATTTATGAATGTTGAACGAATTAAAGAGAATGATCAAGTATATCAGGATTATGTTAGTAGAATTAATAAATTAATCAAATTAGAAAATGAGAAAAAACAAAGTAAAAAACCTTCAAAACAAACAGCACCAAAATCACAAATACCAATTCTATCTCCTACACCAAAGAAAACAACATCACCGAAACCAAGTGAAGAGGAAGAAGAAGAATTTCAAGACGCTCCCGGCGTAATTGGAAGTGGTTTAGGAAGTGGTCTTATTACTTGTCCCAATAATGTTCTTGCTGATGTTGATCGATTAGAAATCCTCATTGGAGGAAAACGAGCTGGTAATAATTCCCTAGAAATAATTAATGAAGCGGCCGATATCTGTAGACGATTATTTACAGGCAGTATCATGGACGTTGATGTTTATCAGTCTCTTATTAATGAAATTGCCGATGACTACTACAGCGACTGAGTACGTAATGAAATACAATTACAATAATAAAATTATTGTACATAGTACTCAACGTGGACCAACTATGGTCAGGGTAATAAATTCACGATTACCAGTATACAAGACAACCTACGGAGATGGACTAGGTGATGTTGTTCAGGGTCTATTTAGAAGGATAGCCCCAAAAGCAATACCGACCGCAAAGCAACTGGGAATGAAAGCTATTGATGTTGTTCGTGAAAAAGGTATTGGTGCTATGGGTAATCTCTCTGGTAAAGCATTTTCTGCGATTAAAGATAGGCTAGCACGATTAATACGACGAAAACCTCAACCACCAATAAAATTACCTAGTACTGAAGTAATGCCTGCAAATGTCAGTAAAATAATAAATCAAGTTGCTAATCAAAAACTAGCAGAGTTGGCTGATGTGCCTTTATCAGAAAAAGAAAAAAATATAACCTCTAGTCTGATAGCAGGAAGTGGTCTCACTTCCCGAAGTGTTCTCACTTCCCGAAGTGGTCTCACTTCCCGAAGTAATCTTCGTTTTAGACGATAATAAATATAATAAAGATGTTCAAACGTATATCTGATCCCGCATTTGACATGGACGTACCAGTACTTAAAGATGAGTCTGTGCGTGATTATCAGTATTATTCTTACGACGCACGAATTCCAGATCAGCGTGGACGAATCGAACTACAGGTTCAGGATACAAGTAGATATTTCTTACCCGCTGAAGCATTTATTGAAGTCGAAGGTGAAATTTTAAATATTGCTAATCCTGCAGCACTAGTAGCATATGGAGACGATGTTAATGTCGGTTTTGTTAATAATGGTATTATGGCATTATTTGACAGTGCAACGTACATGATTGACGGAAAAAAATATTGAATCTATTCAGAAGGACGTCGACGTTGCAACAACAATACTTGGTCTTGCAAGATATAGTGATGATTATTCAAGATCAGCTGGTCCATCAATGATATTTGCAAAGGATACAACTGATTCTCCAGAGTATCGACAATATGAAATAGGACAACCAAGACATTTTGCTAGAAACGCCAATGCGGATGTACAAAGTATGATTATTAATGTAGATCCAGATTTCAACTTAGGATTTAGATCACGTCGAGCAATGTTGCGTGGTGAAAGAAGAGCATTTTCATGTGTGATTCCACTATCACATATATTTGGATTTTGTAGAAATGTCAGAAAAGTCATTTTCGGATCTAAGCATACAGTTGTACTTGTACGAAAAGCAACCGACAACGATGCATTATGGAGGCTCGCTGGTGATCCTGGCAAAGTAATTCTTACAAAACTTTCATTGTGGATGCCGGTGATGACTCCATCAATAACTGAAGAAGATCGTCTACTCTCTTTTATGAATCAAGGTGGTAAATCAGCATTATCGTAGTTAACAATGACCACAGATGCTATCCAGAGTAATATTAATGGTTTATTTACATGGCAAATAGCATCACAACAAGGTGTTTCTGCACCACGATATATATTTATTGCATTTCAAGATGCTGCACGGGTGGATGATCAAACACGTAGTATTATGATATTTGATAATCTTGGTGTTTCCGAAGTTTCCCTAAGAATAAATGGACATCAAGAACCATCCGAAGATATTTTACTGAATTTTGAACAAAATCATGTAGCACGTGTATATCACCGTCTAATGACGTTCATGGGACGTGATCAAAATGTTGATACTGGTTTACAAATATCACAATTGGATTTTACAACATTATACCCAATTTATTATTTTTCGCTCGAACATTTAGATTTAACCAGACAATCTGTAGTCGATATACATTTTCGAGCTCGTGTGACAATAGGAGCTATTGCCAATTACAGAGCAATTGCTGTTATACTCAGCGATAAATCGATGTTACTTGAAGGTACTGGTGGACGAATGAGAGTTGTTGATGCTCCAGTAGAAAACATGTAATTAGATTATTTATGAATATTATAATGTCGTATAATAATGTTAGTGCTAGTCTGACTCCTGGTCAGATTAAAAAGATACAATCAGCATCAAAAAATAATTGCGGATTAAAAATATTGCTAAAGAAAGATCAGATGAGCGGCTCAAATAAATTATCTCTTACAGAACGTCAGCTCGGGCATTTCAATGAAGCAAAAAAATCAAATAAAGGTATAAAACTTTATCTTTCTGCGGGTGCCATTAAAGATATCATTAAGACGGGTGGTATATTTCCACTTCTTGCTGCTATACCAGCATTAATAGCCGCTGCAGCTCCAGCTGTTGCAAAAGCAGCTGCATTAGGTGCTGTTGGAACTGCTGCTGGAATGGCATTAAAGCAAGCAACTGGACAGGGAATCAAAAAAAAGGGAAGGGGTCTAAGATTACCAGGGACCCCACACTGGTACGGAAAAGGCCTAAGATTACCAGGGACAGTTTACTGATATCTCCTATGTCCAATTTTGATTTACTAGATGCTGCTAAAAAATTAAAATTAAAAAATTTTAGGGGAATTTTTATGCGTGATCAATTACCAAAACAACCAAACAATATTGAAACCGGTATTATTAATCTCGATGAAAATTCTGGTCCAGACACGCATTGGGTCGCTTATGCAATTGATCCACGTGGAATTATTTATTTTGATTCATATGGATTAGCTCCACCAAAAGAATTCTTAAAGTATATTAGCGGCTATCAAAGTATTCCAATATGGTATTCAACGTTACCAACACAAAAATTAACTGATCCACCAATATGTGGTCGAGAAGTACTTAACGCACTTGATGCTATATCAAAATCAACAAAACCACCCCACAAAGTTGTACATGAATATACTACGACGTCATATTTAAACAGACATTAGTAAATATAATGGTAGATATTTATGGAAGATCTTCCCGTAAAGGTCATCAGGGTAATTTATCTAAATACGCAACTCTCGATCAACTCAGAAATGAAATTGATGATTTATTAAATATAACTAGTGTGGATGAAAATGAAGTAGTTCTTTTTCAGGATAAAGAAGGACGATTAAAAACTAGTAATATACAACTACCAGATGTACTTATACGAGTTCCCACCGCGGTTGTTAATAATATAGTTACTTTTACTGATCAGGGTAAAATACAAGATTCCGATACGTCAGTCAGCGATTATATTAAGAAAGTTGGTGATTCATTTACAGGTAGCATTATCATGAATCAAAATAAAATTATAGATCTTGGAAACCCAACGCAGATACAGACGCCGCAACAAAGAAATATGTCGACGATCAAGAATCTAAGTACGTATTGGTCAACGGTGGCACAATGCGTGCATTTCTCAACATGAATAATAACGGCATTAATAATCTTAGAACACCAGAATATGATTTTGATGCTACAACGAAGAAATATGTAGACGATAGCAACATTCCTATTTCAACTTCGTTAAAAATAATCGGTGATGAAATGACTACACTTAGTGCTACTTTTTCCAAACATGTAGAAACGTTCTTAAATTTTCGTAGAAATGTAAACAAACCCATTAAAGAATTTTTGGGGAACAACCAACCGTTGAAATAAAACTAGCTGACGTTAACACGAAACTCAATGATATTGTAAGTGGAATACCTAATATTGTTCAAAAAACTAATCTGATTAAAATTCCACACGGACAAATTAAAAATATCGTATATACAGTAGCATCAGGACAATTAATATGGACACCACAAAATAACACTATCAAATATACCGCAGAAGTTACTGGTATTTACAGGCTGTCCGTATTTAGTGATGAAAGATTTGCTATAATTAACAGATATATATTGCGTCATTCAACTGATTCTCTCTCTAGAGTTGTATCTATATTGTTAAGAAAAGATGTTGAAGAAATATTTATACTGAGAATATATGATCAAACAATAACCTCAGAGCCTTATTGGTGGCATATGGAATTTGTGGCTGAAACACCGCAATTAATCACTTAATATAATAATAATGGATCAACCTCAGTCTCGCATTGATGTTCAACGTTACAGATGCAATCAAGTATGTGAGCGTCTCACTAAACTAAATAATTTTATCGACTATTATAACAAGAAAATAAAAAAATACAAAAGACGTATAGTTGTTGTTGATGTAGTTGTTTACTCGGTTTCTGCTGTTATTACTGGAACAGGATTATTATTATCAACATTGACGATGACAGCATCTACTGTTATAACCATTATTGTTTCAGCATCAACGACTATTGCTGGAGTTCTCGGTATTATAACCAAAAAGATACATACTTGTACAAATGCTAAATTGCACGATTATATGATTAAATTACATACAGTAGCAGAGGCATGTTCTAAATTATCTTTGTATATTTCTTCGTGTGTTAGTGATGGTGAAATATCTGATACTGAATTCGCGATGATGATGAAAACTTATGATGACGCTTTTAAGGTGATCGCTAATGATTTTAACGAATTAAATAACAACAATAATAATAATGACAGACAGGGAGTTACTTCAGCAGATCGTTACTAATACAACTCCGTCAAAACACTACTATGATATCGTTAAGTTCGACCAATCCTGAGTTTAGTGTCAATTTTCCAACCGCAATTCCTGCAAAAGAAATAGCATTAGCACAATTGCGAGTTTATTATAGCTGGCCCAATATTAGATCAAAACCATTTGGTGGACTACAGCCAAATAATTCATTAATATTCGCTAATAAGAATAAGCCTGATGGAACTCCTGATTGGCAAGTAGTTGATATTCCAACGGGCAGTTATCAAATAGAACAGATTAATGACGAGTTTCAGCGCAGAATTAAATCTATTACATGAAAAGAATCAAGAATAGCAATTACTGTCTACGAACCAACACTCTCTGCGGTTATTGAAATAAATTCCCCTGATTACTCCGTAGATATTTATCAAAGTTCGATTAGATCAGTATTAGGATGACCTGATGTTCCACCTGTTTATAATGGAGTTTCAGAACCAAAACTAGAAGAATTTAAAACGGGTGAAGAAAAATTCATTAAAGATCCAGATTATCGAGGAAAACAACCATGGAGTAATACAAGATTTGGATTTCCAAACGAAGATAGATATTACTTTACCGATTTTGACGGTAAAAGAATCCCCAAGTTGAATAAAGCATTATTTATTGTTAACATAGACACCAGGACGAAGATTAGTTACTATACTGTTGATGTAAGATTTATTAAACATTTTTTAGATACTCTTAAACCTTAATACGATAAAACGTTTAATGATTTAAGAAATTTACTTATTTCATTATCACAACATTATAATGAAAGTGTAAAGCAGCAAATAATCGAGTCAATAAAACATTTAAATGGTATCTTGTTCGATTTATACATCGTCAATCGAAGTATTATAAACACCGTGACTAAACTCGATGGAAATCGTTACACAAATCCAGAATCTAAACAAGTATTTCTTGATCATTATAAAATAACAGAAAAAAATTTACAAACATTTGTTATACCAGATTTAAATAACGCTGAAATGAAGAAATCATTAAATGATCTTATTGAAGAACACTTTAAAAGAATATGTGAATCATGGAAAAAAATAGCCCCACCACCAGTTATACGAAAACATAATAACAATCCTTTTGGTGCCGGACGTCATATATCGCCAGGCATTGTAAATATAACAACAACAATTGCAGTCAGTCTGGTATGTGACGTAATTGGTGATAGTTATCAAGTAGATCTTTCAAAATCTAATCACCGCAGTGGCACTGCGGAACAGGGGTATATACTATATTCATTTAGCCCTAAAGACCCACCCGGTTGGTTAATTGTGTCTGAACCAATTAACCCCGTGTACCTGCGAGTTCATAATCCATTTCTGACAAGAATAAATTTCAAACTCACTGACCAAGCAGGAAACATTTTGGATCTAAGACAAGAGTCTCTTAATATTAATTTGTATATACGCTCTTAGAACGTCTGATTAAATATTTCCTAATATAATAAGGGAAAAAATAATCTGATTCTGAAATAATATACTTTTTTTTTTTACTGATTTTTCTTAATCTGATGGGTAAATAGGTCCTCTGATTCATGAAATAGTTACAGATTTCTTTATCTGATGGGCTTATGGGACTACATTTTTTAAATAATTATTCAAAGACTGATATTATTTCTTTTAAAGAAATAATTATTATATAATGAACCAAGAAAATATAAATGATATTATTTCTGCTATTAAAAAATTAAAACATAACGGAATAAATATATCTGATAATCTCGATCCTGAAAAAATATTATGCGATTATGAAATATTAAAACAAAGAAAAACTGACAATAAATATACATTACCATCCAATTATAAATTTGTAAAATCAATTTATCAGTCTATGTTAGAATCCTTGGCGATGGTAAATGAAAAACAGGTAAAGCTATTTGCGTCTCTTGCACGTTCGATCGAAAATATCAGATCCGAACTATCTCGTGAATATGAGAAAAAGAAGATTGTAGATAATCGTGTAATGCAATTAAGAAAAATTATGTTATTTGATTCTGTCAAAAGTGAAAGTGACACTGAGAGCAGCGACGGTGAAGGTATCCATGGTAAAATATAGAGTCGAATTATATACAATTTATTTATTAGTAAGACAGAGTTAGATATATTCAAATATTATCCGCTGATTATATGTTTTCGAAAATGCAGATTTGTATATTTTATTTGCGACAAATTGTACTGATTGTGAATGTATGCCAAAATATTTTGCTGCCGCATTAATTGAGGGGAAAGTTATTTCTTGGCCTGTCTGTATATTTATGGATTTAATAGATCTTCTTGCAAACTTTTTACATTTTCCATTATTTTCGCGTGCAGCATTCTGACTAGGTGTAATAGCTTGCAGGTTAGATAACTGATTATTTTTGGGGTCTCGATCAATGTGATCAACTACAAGTCCATTTTCAACTACTCCACGAAAACATTCGAATATGAATCTACTTGATAAGTATCTTTTTTCTCTAGCAACATTAAATCTAAAATAACCAAATTTATCAAGCCAACCAACCGGTTTCTTTAATTTGCAGTGTCTGATTACACCATCTCGTGATGCTTCATAATTTGTATATACTGGATGTTTAACAAAGTCGTATTTATTACGAAATGCTTTTTTTCTTAATTCTCTTATAATATCGTTGTCGATCATTTCATCATAAGTCTGATTTGTCTGAGTCATTTTATATAATAATATTATTTGTCTAAATCATTGTTTTGAAATCTGGCCAGATAATCTTCTACGGTTTGTATAGGAGATTTACCTGGCGATGCATTATTTTTTTTGTCATAATATCGTTTTAATTCTCTATATTTTTTTCCGCCACATTTTAGACACAATTGAGTTTTTCCCCTCACTCCAACACCGCATTGAATACACGGTATTGGTCCTGTACTTCCATTTTTGATACTCTGTGCATGATTTCCGCAGTATTCATTCACGCACGGTTTATTACAAAGAGAAGTATATCCAATTCTGAGCCAAGCACATTTGTTCTTTGTTTCAAGCATTATATATACTAAAATTTTAATTTAAATACTTGTCTTAATTATATGGAGGAATTATCGGCAATTGAACCTTCCCATGCTAGATTTGATCTTGACAGACTATCAGAATATAAATATAGTACTTTGATGCAAGATCTGGCATTAACGGATGAGGGTGTAACCGATCGTATTCGTGAAGCAAGAAATGAATTTCGTGACGATGGCGCAGTTCATGCATGGTCAACATTCAGAGTCGGAAATGTTACTAATATGATGAATGACAAACGAGGAAAAATAATTATTAATTACCTTGATGATCAAAAATATTTTATTTTAATAAAATTTATTGTAAATAAAAAAGAAGATATTTGGATTATTCGTGACAAGCGCGATCCAGTACACATACAATCAGGAAATAATATTGTTCTCTTAAATAATAAATCTAAACCCGGAATACTGACTGGTATTGATAAGGTATATTATGAACGGAGCTACCCAGGGGAAATAATTCTCTAGCAGAGGAGGAGCAGGGTTATCGCGCTTTATTAAGTATTTTTGGTGATTTCAAATTCAATTAAATATCTATTATAAATATTATTTAATAATGAATATTGGAGAACCACACTCAGCTAGATTAGCACGAGAAAGACTAGAAGCAATTAGAAAATATTTACCTGTTCGTGATGCTGTCAAACAACAATTACAACAACGACAAGAATCTCAAGTTGAATTTGAAGAGGATACAAAACAATTATTTAAACCTATTACAGAGACAACTAAACCTCTTCTTCCTGCGTTAGAAAAAACCGCTGAAGCAACTGGAAAAATATCAGAGCGAACTAAGAAAACAAAAAAGAATTTTACGGGAACTTCCAGCTGAAATAACTGCTGCGATGTCAGTCCCGGAAATACCTGAAGATGATGAAGATCAGCCTGGAGGTGCTGAAGCACCACCCCCCAAACAAAAGAGTCATTTAATAAGTAATGCTGAACTGATAAATAAATTTGATGAAAAAGTAATTAATTTAATTGATAACTTTTCCCATCTAGATCAACTAGTTAATTTTGCTTTGAATAATTTTAATCGAAGAGATAAATTAATGAAACCTGAATACGCTAAAGATATTAAAAACAGTAAACAATGGCAAAAATATTTATATCGCATATTTATGAATGTTGAACGAATTAAAGAGAATAGTACATCATATCAGGAATATGTTATGAGAATTAATAATTCAATTCAATTAAAAAAAGAGATGACAAAACAACAACAAAAAGCACCAAAACCAAAAACACTATCGGAACCAATTGAAGAGGAAGATGAAGAGGAAGAGGAAGAGGAAGAATTTTATGATAATCCTGGAGCAATTGGAAGTGGTTTAGGATGTGGTCTTATTACTTGTCCAAATAACGTTATCTCTGATGTTGATCGACTAGAAATTCTCATCGGAGGGAAACGAGCTGGTAATAATTCCCCAGAAATTATTAATGAGGCGGCTGATATTTGCAGACGATTATTTACCGGTGGTATCATGGATGTTGATGTTTATCGGTCTCTTATTAATGAAATTGCCGATGACTACTACAGCGACTGAGTATGTAATTAAATATAATTACTATAATAAAATGATCGTACATAGTACTCAACGTGGACCAACTATGGTCAGGGTAATAAATTCACGATTACCAGTATACAAAACAATCTACGGAAATGGACTAGGTGATGTTGTTCAGGGTCTATTTAGAAGGATAGCCCCAAAAGCAATACCGATTGCAAAGCAACTGGGAATGAAAGCTATTGATGTTGTTCGTGAAAAAGGTATTGGTGCTGTTGGTAATGTTGCTTATAAAGCATTTTCAGCGATTAAAGATAGATTAACACGATTAATACGCAGACCTGCGGTCCGACCTCAACCAGTAAAATTACCTAGTACAGAAGTAATGCCTGCAAATGTCAGTAAAATAATAAATCAAGTTGCTAATCAAAAACTAGCAGATTTGGTTGATGTACCAATGTCAGAAAAAGAAAAAAATATAACCTCTAGTCTGATAGCAGGAAGTGGTCTCACTTCCCGAAGTGGTCTCACTTCCCGAAGTAATCTTCGTTTTAGACGATAATAAATATAATAAAGATATTCAAACGTATATCTGATCCCGCATTTGACATGGACGCACCAGTACTTAAAGATGAGTCTGTGCGTGATTATCAATTTTATTCTTACGACGCACGAATTCCAGATCAACGTGGACGAATTGAACTACAGGTTCAGGATACAAGTAGATATTTCTTACCCCCTGAAGCATTTATTGAAGTAGAAGGTGAAATTTTAAATATTGCTAATCCTGCAGCACCAGCAGCATATGGAGACGATGTTAATGTCGGTTTTGTTAATAATGGTATTATGGCATTATTTGACAGTGCAACGTACATGATTGACGGAACAAATATTGAATCTATTCAGAAAGATGTTGATGTTGCAACAACAATACTTGGTCTTGCAAGATACAGTGACGATTATTCAAGATCAGCTGGTCCATCAATGATGTTTGCAAAAGATACAACTGATTCTCCAGAGTATCGACAATATGAAATAAGACAACCAAGAAATTTTGCTAGAAACGCCAATGTGGATGTACAAAGTATGATTATTAATGTAGATCCAGATTTCAACTTAGGATTTAGATCACGTCGAGCAATGTTGCGTGGTGGAAGAAGAGCATTTTCATGTGTGATTCCACTATCACATATATTTGGATTTTGTAGAAATGTCAGAAAAGTCATTTTCGGAGCTAAACATGCAGTTGTACTTGTCCTGGCAAAGTAATTCTTACAAAACTTTCATTGTGGATGCCGGTGATGACTCCATCAATAACTGAAGAAGATCGTCTACTCTCTTTTATGAATCAAGGTGGTAAATCAGCATTATCGTGGTTAACAATGACCACAGATGCTATCCAGAGTAATATTAATGGTTTATTTACGTGGCAAATAGTATCACAACAAGGTGTTTCTGCGCCACGACATATATTTATTGCATTTCAAGATGCTGCACGGGTGGATGATCAAACACGTAGTATTATGATATTTGATAATCTTGGTGTTTCCGAAGTTTCCTTAAGAATAAATGGACATCAAGAACCGTCCGAGGATATTTTACTGAATTTCGATCAAAATCATGTAGCACGTGTATATCACCGTCTAATGACGTTCATGGGACGTGATCAAAATGTTGATACTGGTTTACAAATATCACAATTAGATTTTACAACATTATACCCAATTTATTATTTTTCGCTCGAACATTTAGATTTAACCAGACAATCTGTAGTCGATATATATTTTCGAGCTCGTGTGACAATAGGAGCTATTGCCAATTACAGAGCAATTGCTGTCATACTCAGCGATAAATCGATGTTACTTGAAGGTGCTGGTGGACGAATGAGAGTCGTTGATGCTCCAGTAGAAAACATGTAATTAGATTATTTATGAATATTATAATGTCGTATAATCACGTTAGTGTTAGTCTGACTCCTGGTCAGATTAAAAAGATACAATCAGCATCAAAAAATAATTGTGGATTAAAAATATTGCTAAAGAAAGATCAGATGAGCGGCTCAAATAAATTATCTCTTACAGAACGTCAACTCGGGCATTTCAATGAATCCAAAAAATCAAATAAAGGTATAAAACTTAATCTTTCTGCGGGTGCCATTAAAGATATAATTAAGACGGGTGGTATATTTCCACTTCTTGCTGCTATACCAGCATTAATAGCCGCTGCAGCTCCAGCAGTTGCAAAAGCAGCTGCATTAGGTGCTGTTGGAACTGCTGCTGGAATGGCATTAAAGAAAGCAACTGGACAGGGAATCAAAAAAAAGGGAAGGGGTCTAAGATTACCAGGGACCACACACTGGTACGGAAAAGGTCTAAGATTACCAGGGACAGTTTACTAATATCTCCTATGTCCAATTTTGATTTACTAGATGCTGCTAAAAAATTAAAAATAAAAAATTTTAGAGGAGTTTTTATGCGCGATCAATTACCGAAACAACCAAATAACATTGAAACAGGTATTATTAATCTCGATGAAAATTCTGGTCCAGGCACACATTGGGTCGCTTATGCAATTGATCCACGTGGAATTATTTATTTTGATTCATATGGACTAGCTCCACCAAAAGAATTCTTAAAGTATATTAGTTGCTATCAAAGTATTCCAATATGGTATTCAACATTACCTACACAAACATTAACCGATCCACCAATATGTGGTCGAGAAGTACTTAATGTACTTGATGCTATATCAAAATCAACAAAACCCCCCCACAAAGTTGTACATGAATATACTACGACGTCATATTTAAACAGACATTAGTAAATATAATGGTGGATATTTATGGAAGATCTTCCCGTAGAGGTCATCAACAAGTTGATTTATCTAAGTATGCAACTCTTGATCAACTCAGAAATGAAATTGATGATTTATTAAATCTCGCAAGTGTGGATCAAAATGAAGTAGTTGTTTTTCAGGATAATCAAGGACGATTAAAAACGAGTAATATACAACTACCAGATGTTCTTATAAGAATTCCAACTGCAGTCACTGATAATATAGTTATTTTTGCCGATCAAGGTAAAATACAAGATTCTGGTACATCACTCAGTAATTATATTAAGAAATCCGGCGATGTATTTACAGGAGATATTAATATGAATCAGAATAAAATCACCGACATTGGAAATCCAACCGCAGATGCAGACGCCGCAACAAAGAAATATGTCGACGATCAAGAATCTAAGTACGTATTGACCAACGGCGGTATAATGAGTGCATTTCTCGACATGAATAATAATGGCATTAATAATCTTAGAACACCAGAATATGATTTTGATGCTGCAACGAAAAAGTATGTTGATGATAAGGAAATTCCTATTTCAACTTCGTTAAAAACAATCGGTGATGAAATGACTACATTTAGTGCTACTTTTTATAAAAATTTAGAAACGTTCTTAAATTTTCGTAAAAACATAAACAAAATCATTAAAGATTTTTTTGGTGATCCACCAACCGTTGACATAAAACTAGCCGACATTAACACGAAACTTAATGATATTGCCAGTGGAATACCTAATATTGTTCAAAAAACTAATCTGATTAAAATTCCACACGGACAAATTAAAAATATCATATACACAGTAGCATCAGGACAATCAACATGGACACCACAAAATAACACTATCAAATATACCGCAGAAGTTACTGGTATTTACAGGCTGTCCGTATTTAGTGATGAAAGATTTGCTATAATTAACAACTATATATTGCGTCATTCAACTGATTCTCTCTCTGGAATTGTATCTATATTGTTATTAAGAAAAGTTGAAGAAACATTTATACTGAGAATATATAATCAAACAATAACCTCAGTGCCTTATTGGTGGCATCTGGAATTTATGGCTGAAATACCGCAATTAGTCACTTAATATAATAATAATGGATCAACCTCAGTCTCGCATTGACGTTCAACGTTATAGATGCAATCAAGTATGTGAGCGTCTCACTAAACTAAATAATTTTATCGACTATTATAACACGAAAATAAAAAAATACAAAAGACGTATAGTTGTCATCGATGTATTTGTTTACTCGGTTTCTGCTGTTATTACTGGAACAGGATTATTATTATCAACATTGACGATGACAGCACCTACTATTATAACCATTATTGTTTCAGCATCAACGACTATTGCTGGAGTTCTCGGTATTATAACCAAAAAGATACATACTTGTACAAATGCTAAATTGCACGATTATATGATTAAATTACACACAGTGGCAGAGGCATGTTCTAAATTATCTTTATATATTTCTTCGTGTGTCAGTGATGGTGAAATATCTGATACTGAATTCGCGATGATGATGAAAACTTATGATGACGCTTTTAAAGTGATCGTTAATGATTTTAACGAATTAAATAACAACAATAATAATAATGACAGACAGGGAGTTACTTCAGCAGATCGTCACTAATACAACTCCGTCAAAAACTACTATGATATCGTTAAGTTCGACCAATCCTGAGTTTAGTGTCAATTTTCCAACCGCAATTCCTGCAAAAGAAATAGCATTAGCACAATTGCGAGTTTATTATAGCTGGCCCAACATTAGATCAAAACCATTTGGTGGACTACAACCAAATAATTCATTAATATTCGCTAATAAGAATAAGTCTGATGGAACTCCTGATTGGCAAATAGTTTCTATTCCAACGGGCAGTTATCAAATAGAACAGATTAATGATGAGTTCCAACGCAGAATTAAATCTATTACAGGAAAAGAATCTAAAATAGCAATTACTGTCTACGAACCAACACTATCTGCGGTTATTGAAATAAATTCCCCTGATTACTCCATAGATATTTATCAAAGTTCGATTAGATCAGTATTAGGATGGCCTGATGTTCCACCGGTTTATCAAAGACCACCAGAACCACAGAGATCTGATTTTGTCATAGATGTTAAAAAATTTATAAAACCTCCAGAATATAGAACAGAAAAAAATGCTTACCCATGGCGACGATATTTTGGTGATGGAGTTATACATTATATAGATAAAACAGAAACCCATTTTACAAAAATAGTTGATGGTAAAAAAGGTAAAATAATAGTACTTGATGTTGATGAAATAAATTCATATGCTAGTACAATTAAGTCTGAACATGGACGTATACTTAATTATCTAAGAAATTTATTTTCCAGCATTAGCAATTCCTACAACGATGACTTAAAAAATCAAATAATTGAAGTAATACAACATTTGAATCAAGTTGCTTCAGACCTAGATTTCATGAATGATATTATTGTTAACAGAGAAAAAAAATTAGTGAACATAACAGCAGATAGACGGTATAAAGAGTTATATATAGTTGATGAAGACGGTCCACCTCGAGGTGTTAGACTAAATCTTCTGTTCACAATAATATTTCTAAAACATTTCAAAATTACGCGAGAACAACTATCAACATTTATAATTCCTGGATTTAACTCTGAAGAGCTAAAGAAATCAGTTAATGATCTTATTGATGAACAATTTAAAAGAATATGTGATTCATGGAAAAATTAATACCTACACCAACTATTCTTAAATATAATAATGATCCACACGGTGGTGGTCGCCATATCTCACCTGGTATTGTTAATATAACAACAACAATTGCAGTCAATCTGGTATGTGACGTAATTGATGACAGTTATCAAGTAGATCTTTCAAAATCTAATCACCGCAGTGCCACTGCGGAACAGGGGTATATACTATATTCATTTAGCCCTAAAGACCCGCCAGGTTGGCTAATTGTGTCTGAACCAATTAACCCCGTGTACCTGCGAGTTCATAATCCATTTCTGACAAGAATAAATTTCAAACTCACTGACCAGGCAGGAAATATTTTGGATCTAAGACAAGAATCTCTTAATATTAATTTATATATACGCTCTTAGAACGTCTGATTAAATATTTCCTAATATAATAAGGGAAAAAATAATCTGATTCATGAAATAGTTACAGATTTCTTTATCTGATGGGTTTATGGGACTACATTTTTTTAAATCATTATTCAGAGACTGATATTTTTTATTTTAAATAAATAATTATTATATAATGAACCAAGAAAATAGAAATGATATTATTTATGCTATTAAAAAATTAAAACATAACAGAATAAATCTATCTGATAATCTCGATCCTGAAAAAATATTATGCGATTATGAAATATTAAAACAAAGAAAAATTGACAATAAATACACATTACCATCCAATTATAAATTTGTAAAATCAATTTATCAGTCTATGTTAGAATCCTTGGCGATGGTAAATGAAAAGCAGGTAAAGCTATTTGCGCCTCTTGCACGTTCGATCGAAAATATCAGATCCGAACTATCTCGTGAATACGAGAAAAAGAAGATCGTGGATAATCGTATAATGCAATTAAGAAAGATTATATTATTTGATTCTGTCAAAAGTGAAAGTGACACCGAGAGCAGCGACGGTGAAGGTAAAATATAGAGTCGAACTATATACAATTTATTTGTTAAGAGTACAGAATTAGATATATTCAAATATTATCTGCTGATCATATTTTATTGAATATGCAGATCTGTATATTTTATCTGCAACATCATGTACTGATTGTGGATGTATGCTAAAATATTTTGCAGCCGCATTAATTGATGGGAAAGTTATTTCCTGTTCTGTTTCTGTATTTATGGATTTAACTGACCTCGGGATCTTTGGATATTTTCCAGTATTTCCACGTGCAGCATTCTGACTAGGTGTAATAGCTTGCAGGTTACATAGATTATTATTCTGGGGATCTCCATCAATATGATCAACTATAAGTCCATTTTCAACTACTCCATGAAAACATTCAAATACGAATCTACTTGATAAGTATCTTTTTCCTCTAGCAACATTAAATCTAAAATAACCTTTAATATCAAGACTACCGACTGGTTTTTTCAATCTGCAGTGTCTGATTACACCATCTCGGGATGCTTCATAATTTGTATATACTGGATGTTTCACAAATTCGTTTTGCTCCATTTATATATATAATATTATTTGTCTAAATCATTATTTTGAAATCTAACCAGATAATCTTCTACGGTTTGTATAGGAGATTTACCTGGTGATGTATTATTTTTTTTGTCATAATATCGTTTTAATTCTCTATATTTTTTTCCGCCACATTTTAGACACAATTGAGTTTTTCCTCTGACTCCAACACCACATTGAATACACGGTATTGGTCCTGTACTTCCATTTTTGATACTTTGTGCATGATTTCCGCAGTATTCATTCACACACGGTTTATTACAAAGAGAAGTATATCCAATTTTGAGCCAAGCACATTTGTTCTTTGTTTCAATCATTATATATATACTAAAATTTTAATTTAAATACTTGTCTTAATTATATGGAGAAATTATCGGCAATTGAACCTTCTCATGCTAGATTTGATCTTGACAGACTATCAGAATATAAATATAGTACTTTGATGCAAGATCTGGCATTAACGGATGAGGATATAACCGAACGTATTCGTGAAGCAAAAAAGGAATTTCGTGACGATGGCGCTGCTTATGTATGGTCAACATTCAGAGTCGGAAATGTTACTAATATGATGAATGACGAACGAGGAAAAATAATTATTAATCACCTTGATGATCAAAAATATTTTATTTTAATAAAATTTATTGTAAATACAAAAGAAGATATTTGGATTATTCGTGACAAACGCGATCCAGTACGCATACAGTCAGGAAATAATATTGTTCTCTTAAATAATAAATCTAAGCCCGGAATACTGACTGGTATTGATAAGGTATATTATGAACGGAGCTACCCAGTTACTGCAGTCGTATATGCAATATATCCGTTGAATAATAAACCTGACGTCGGGGATCTAAAACCTATGAAATTGTCAGAATCAAGAATAAACTGTGTAGCTGAACGAGTTACAGAACATTTTACAAACGCGATACGTGGTAATGGTTTAACAGATTTACGACGTAAAAAAATAAATACTTGGGCAGAATCAGTTAAAGATACCGGAGCATCTATTAAAGATGTCGCTGAACTAGAAAAGAAATTGAAATTCCCAATAACAGTAAAAACGCTGACAGGAGAGATTTTATATAAATCGAAATATGAATCAAGAGGAGCTCCAATAGATATTTTTGATCATAATTCGCACGCATGGACCTCAGCAGTAACAGTATTTCCACGAGATAGAAAAGTTAAATTTTATGATGGTCATATATTTGATTTTATCAGAAATATCAGTAAAAGTGACCCTGTGTCCGTTTGGTTATTTCAGAGTTCGGAATATGATAATTACGATCAGTTTGTACGGCCTAATGGTGATATTTACCGTATAGAATCTCTTAATGTAGAAATGGAAAATATTGCGCTGAAGTATACTTCAGACGATGTCAAAGTTAGACAATTATTAAATAATTGTTTTACAGTTCCATCCGTAGCGGCTCATTTCGCTCAGGAGAAAAATTTATGGAAACCAACACGATCGGAATTTCTTGAGGATATTCATAAAAGCTGCGTAGAATATGGACACGGAGGATTATGGAATACTAAATACAACTATAGTGACGTTATATCCGTCGATATGGTGGCATGTTATCCTGGAAGTTTTCTTGGATACGGAGAATGTTCTAAATACTTTAAGAGATTCGGACATCCATCACACGAAATGACCAGGGTTGCAATAAACGGACATTTACCAGATTTTGATTTAACAGGATTTGCTCATGTAGAATCATTCGAATTTGCAGAAAATCTCCATCCGATTACTTATATTTGGTTTGGAAGACATTTTTCAGAGCGATGTTGGGTTCCAATAGTACTATTGCGATATATGCTTGATGTTGGAATTTTAATATCTTTACAGGTGAGTGAGGCGATTATATCATATAGTCCACAGAAACAAATTTGGTTACCAGAACCAAATAGATTTAATATTGATGATGCCAGGAAAGAATTTCCTGATCTTAATGAAGATGACATTATTAAAATTACTAATAATATACGTAAATGCAGAGACGAGCATGATGAAAAACTTGCAAAAGATCTTGGTAGAAGGATAATTGGTAAATTTACTCAAGGAGGAGCCTATGATCATAAAAGACATTGTACAAGATTAATTATGGACGATGCTGAACTCGATTTTATAATTGCTGATACAACAGAAAAAAACATATTTATAAATCGGAGTAATGCTTATTTATCAGACGGAACCAAACTAGGTACAATTGTGAGTTATCTTGATGGTGACTCACCACAATTTACTCATTTAAGATCATCTATGTTGGCATATGTTTCTATAAATCTACTGTCTATGATAAATAGATTTTCTCGTGATGCTGTCAGAGTCGCAACGGATTCGTTTTATATAAATAAAAAATATACGGATTTATTAAAACCACTACTTGGTAATGGTGAATGGGGGTCATGGAGAATAAAACAAGAAAATATACTTAGTTATTCTGAATCTGCCGACGTTGAAATTAAGGAAATATATCACAAAAATAATAATCAAATATCAAAGTCATCAGCACCATCTGTATATGATCCTGTGGCTAGACATAAAACTGTTTATCTTAATGGATGTGGAGGGTCAGGTAAAACAACGCGTGTGATTAAATTATTCATGAATAATAATTCAGATATAATTGTTTTGACACCGACACATAAACTCGCCAGAGAGATAAAAGAGCGAGGAGTAAAATCGTGTACTTATCATAGTTTCTTTAGATGGTGTGGAGACACATGGACTCCTGAACGAATGGGTGAGAAATATATACCTAAATATATTATATGGGACGAGATATGCACGGTGTCGTTAGAAATATTAAAAACATTTCTTGAATGGCTATTGACGAAGAATACTGCTATAATAATGTGTGGTGATCATGGTCAACCACCACCCTTTATTGGACAGTCTCCACATGAATGGCTGAAGAATAACGTAGATTATTACGAGGAAATAAATGATGACCATAGAGCTATTGATGAACCGCTGAAGGAATTTAAAAGGTTAATTAGACTACAACCAGACAGAGTACAATGTGAAATAATGCGCGGAGTAATTCCAGAGACTTCTATGAATGATTTTCTAAATTTATGGAATCCCGCTGATTTAATAGTTGCAAGTAGAAAAATAGTTCGTGATGAACTACAAAATAAATTATTTATGTTACATAAAGAAAAGTTTTCAGATCTACCTGTACCTTTGTGTTATCGCCCAGCAGATACTCGACAACAGAATATTGATGTTGAAATTCCTGGTGGAGACACTGAAAATATCCGAGTACAAAATCTTGTTTTGAATGATATTGTTTTAGTAGATATTAATGTCGTTGAGAATGCGCTGAATATGAATAAATCACCGTGGACGTTAGGATATGCTATAACTATTCACTCTTCACAAGGGTTAACTATTTCTGATACAAATATCTGGATTATAGATGATCGGATTGAATGGTCGAATTTAGTCTATCTTGCAGTTTCTAGAGTCAGAAGAATATCTCAACTACATAGGGTTATTATGAATTTTATAGAAAATAATGATCAGACTGTTAGCAATGACGTAATAAGAAAAAACTATCTGGTTATAAGCAGTGTGATAAAAAAAATAAACGTGACTTTGATATTGATACTGAATTTATTATAAAACTAAAAACACAACAGAATAATAATTGTGCAAGTTGTAACTGTAATATGTTATGGCAATATTCGAATAATAATCCAAGACAATTTACCGTAGATAGAATTAATAGTGATCTTGGTCATACACGTAATAATGTGATGCTGACCTGTCTTGAATGTAATCGACGTCGGGGCGCTGGACGCCCTGGTTCTGGTTATGTAATTGTATGTGGTGGTAATTGTGTGTCTTTAGGAATTACCTGTAATTGTTCACGTACAAATCCACGTTGAGGGGCTCTCGAATCTAATCTGTAAATTGGAGGTCTACCAGTAGATCTAACTACACTAGAAATTGTATGTGTAGTCACACTCCAGATAGGATCGGTTGTTCTTTTTTTACCGCCTTCAAGTTCACCAGGTTCGTATAAATATCTTACAGTTGCATTACCTAATACTGGTTGAGGTTGTTGTCTGTCATTACTACGGGGTATATATTTTTTTGTGATCGCAATAGAAGGTTTCATGGAAGTTGAACGAGTAATTTCATTATTTAATGCAGCTATCACACTTGGTAACCTTGCAACCCATTCACGAGATCGCTCACCAGATTTAAAGTTAGTAGATATTTCTTTTGCATATTGGTATCCAAATAACCGCTCGGCAAGTGTTCGATTAAATCGTTTAACAATTGCCTGATCACGATGAATTTCAGTATGTCCTCGTCTAATTTTAACGTTATGTTTCTTCATTAACGATAATACTATTCCAAGAAATTCTTTGCCAGGATCAACCTGTAATAACTGTGGCCATCGCAAAGGTCCTCGCTGATAAATTCGCTCAAACGCAGATGCAACTTCAGACGCTGTCTTTGTTGATAATGGTTCAGCTTCTTTATATCTACTTGCAACGTCAACGACAGTTAATGCGTATTTGTATGTGCGTGACTGACGTTTACCAATTTTAATGGTATCGTGTGGTAATAACAAAATATCTGCTTGATGAACTTCATTAGGGACGCTGACATCAAAATGTGCATATTGAATATTTTTAGGTGGTGGTAGATAAATTTGCCATATTGCCTGTCGTGCTAACCACGCTGCAGCAACAGAACGTGAGACTTTTGCTGCTTCAGATAATTTAGTAATAGCTGATTTACCTCTCCAATATCCTCTTGGGCTATAATAAATGGATTCCATTATAATATTTATATAATTAATTACCAGCCCCTAGCATTATTTTACCTTTCATGGCAGATTTTACTAGAAAAGTAGCTAATTTATCTCTGACAGATTTATTAGGTATAGAATTTAATGCATGAATCAATTTTACATCTGCGAGATGCCTTTGTTGTAAATCTTTACTTTTATACGCAACATCATGAACATGACACGCTTGATCAATCTTATTTACTGGATACTCTCCTGGTCTTGGTTGATCTTGATCATCAAGTCGGATGTCAAGTCGGGTTCCAGGACCACAATAATTATATCCTGGTAAGTGTTTCTCACCGGCATATTTAGCCCACGGAGTTCCTGGTAATTTTCCTAATAAAGCGGCTATATCTCCACCTGTCTTTGTACCTGACTTTGTCAGGGAATCAGACATGGAGATAAATTTATATTTTTTCGTGCCGCATTTTACACATTTACCTGTTAATGCACGTCGTTTATTTTTTGTTATTATTGTTGTCAGTCCAGTGGTGGGTGTAGATAATCTACATCGAACACAATATAGACTCATATTATTAATAATATGGATATAATTGATTTTTCGGCGACACGAAAACAGGAACCAGTAAAGCACCATTCAGCATTACCAAATTCAATAAGAATGATTATAATAGGTCCATCTGGATCAGGTAAAACACAACTATTATTAAATTTAATAATGCGATGGTTAAAATGGAGTAAATTGTATTTAGTAGCACCATCCGTAGATGATCAACACTGTTACAAAGTACTTAAAGATTTTAATGAAAATGCAAAATTGCTGAATGAAGACGGAAACGATGTTGTTGACTTTATTACCGATATTGATGAGGCTCCATCTGTAGATGACCTAGATGGATTTATTAATAATTTAGTGGTGTACGATGACGTTATGTTGGACAAACAATCTAATCCAGCTAGAATATTTTCTCGAGGTCGTCACAAGAATACGGACGTGATTTATGTTACACAAAGATATACACAAATACCTAAAGTGATCAGAGACAACTGTAATATTTTGGTTGTGTTTAATGGAGTAGATAATTATACTTTACAGAATATTTATTATACTTGGTGTTCAGGGGATATGGATATGATGAAATTCAGAAACTTCTTTTCAAAAGCACAAGTTGTTCCGTTTGGATTTATTACAATAAATCTACATGATCCAAGATCCAGATATCGTATAGGTCTAGATAAAATCTTTGGTTAATCTGAGCAGCAGGAAGGGTGAATGACCACATGTGTGTGTAAGATAACAGCAGACAAGAAGGGAATATGATATGCGCGGTATGGCAGTCGAACCTTACACATTTGTCTTAATCATAATGCAAAATTTGCTCGAAAACCAAGTTGTAGGGTCCACCGCAGCAAGGGTGTGGGGGGTGGGGTGGACAGACATTTGGTAATGAATATATTTGCATTATGATTAAGACAAATGATTTCGCGGTACGGCAGTCGAACAGACCACTTGTCTCAATTATCACTAAAATTTGGCTTAATCATAAGAGTGGTCTGCTCACCCTTCCTGCTGCTAACTCTCTTACAAGACTCAAAACTTCTCTCAAGTAAAGTTCTGCGAAACCATAGTTTCACTTTTGACTTGCATTGCGGAGTGCAAAATTCAAGCATAACAAGCTGGAAAATTCCAGACATAAAATTTGAAATTTGACTTGCTTGGACAGATTTGGGAAGGCCAAATTGAGTAACAAAAAAGCTTTATCAAAGCTTTTACTATAGTATTCCTCAAAGGAATTGTCTCTGGGAATCTTTTTGATGTACACATAATGGTCAACATAAATTGGTTGCTTGACTTGGTCTTAGGTAAGGGACCAACACAATCTACCATAATTCTGCTAAATGGTTCGTCAAATGCAGGAATAGGCCGCAGATGAGCCTTAGGTATCTTCTGATTGGGTTTTCCTACCATTTTACAAGTATGACAAGATCCACAAAATTTACGAACATCACGTTTGATTTTGGGCCAATAAAAGCGAGTCAGGATCTTGTGATCAGTTTTATTTATCCTTAAATGACTAGCCAGAGGAGTTTCATGTAAGATTTTGGATCAGCAATCTGATATTTTACTGACCACTCGTTACTAGCAGGTTCCTCTTGAGGTCTCCATTTTTTTAATAAGAATTCCATTTTTAATGAAATAACAGACAGGTACTTCAGTGGCTTCAGTTTCACTAATGGCCCTCTGAAACCAACAGGAGATCTCAGGATCTTTTTCCTGTTCGATGACAAGTGATTGTCGTTTGTCACCCTGATTAGATAAAAGAGGATGAGTATTTAAAAGAGGATCACTGTGATCAATACCTTTTGATTGATCCAAATTAGGAGTGAAAGTGACCTCATTAAAAGCCTGACCAATACATGTGTCAGCTAAAGGAATATTTTCCTTATCAAAATCATTCTCTAGAGCTTTCTTGGCATAGCTCAAGTAACTGCACAAGCTGGGTATAACTCAGGGTATTCTTTTTCAATAGGATCAACTTTCTGAACCAGAGAAGGCTTGTCAGTTACAAGTGGATTAATCACAACCTTGTCTCCAGCTAGGTCGTTGCCTAGCAACAAGTGAATGCCCTCAACGGATAAAGAATTCACTATACCGACTGTCACAGGTCCTGAAACTAAGTCTGATGACACATTTACAGATTGGAGAGGAACATTAACAAAGCCGCACTCTACTCCCTGAATGAGAACACTATCATTAGAACAGGACCTCTCAGATAAAGACAAAGTACCTGATAATAAAAGACTCTGAGAAGCTCCTGTATCCCTTAAAATTGTAATAGGGACAGGATCGGCCAAATCACCTAAGAGTGATCTAGAACCCTTCGACATGAATGGTTCATAATTCTCCATAATAAAATCAGACTGGGGTTTATTAGACCCAACAAATGTATTGCTTTCAATACATGACCGTGACCTTGACCTCTTAGAAATAAGAGCATTTGGGATAGGTCTATCTTGATTCTTATGCTTATATTTCAGTTTGAAGCAATCAGAAATAACGTGTCCCTTCTTCTTGCAATAGGTACACGTAGGAAGAAACAAGGATTTTGAATCAAGTTTATCAGAAGCTTGATTTTTAAATGTCGTGTCAGACTGAGTTCTAGAAGGAGTCGTATTAGGCTGAAATACCTTTCTACCAGTAGACTGCTGAGTGTAAGACTTGCCTACAACAGAAACTTTATGAGTTCAGAATTGCTTATCATCAGCACGAGCAGCATTTTCCAAGGTTTCGATCTGATGATCTTCAAGATCAGTCTTATTGTCGCTACGGACACAATTCTTGAACTCTTCAAGTAATACAAGTTGTTTGAGACTTTCATAATGATATTCAACTTTCTCGGCTAAGCACCAGTTATCAAATAACTGCTCTTTTTCCCATGCAAATTCGATATAGGTCTTGTCAGTTGGTTTTCTAGAATTCCTGAATTTTTGCCGATAAGCCTCAGGGACTAACTCATAACCCTTCAAGATACATTCTTTAACCAGATCATAGTCAGCACTTTGATGAACTGACACTGAATGGTAAATATTACTAGCTACTAGTAGACTGCTGAGTGAATGATTTACCTACAACAGGAACTTTATGAGTTAAAGAATACTCACCAGCGGCAAGAGCAGCGTTTTCCAAGGTTTCAATCTTATGCTCTTCAAGATACATTCTAATGTCACTATGGACACAGTTCCTGAACTCTTCAAGTAATTTGAGTTGTCTGAGACTTTCGTAATCTTTATTGACCTTTCTAGAAGAGCACCACCTATCAAATTGGTGTGCTTTTTCCCATGCAAATTCGACATAGGTCTTGTCAGTGGATTTTCTAGAATTCCTGAATTTGTGCCGATATGCCTCGGGGACTAACTCATAACCCTTTAAAATGCAGTCCTTAACCACATCATAGTCAGTACTCTGCTCTAGTGACAGTGAGATGTAAATATTATGAGCTCTACCAGTAAGTACACGTTGTAATAATAGAGTCCAGTATTCCACTACTCCCAATACGCCATTTCAAACTCTCAGCAACTTTTTCAAAATAAGGAAAATATCTACTTCCTTTTCTCTGAAAGGGGGCACTAGCTTGATATTTCTTATAACATCAAAGGTAGGGGAGTGTTTTCCTTTTGCCAGCTCTAATTCTTTCATTCTAGTTTAAAATTACCTTTCATTCTTCTCTCTTTGTAATTGCCTCTGTCTCTCTCTCCTCTTTCTCAAATTGTAATTGTTTATCGTTCTCTCTCTCTCTCTCTCTCTCTCTCTCTCTCCTCTTTCTCAAATTGTATATTAGCCTATCTGCTTTTTCTTTCTCAAATTGTATTTGTCTTTCTTTCTGTCTTTCTTCAAATTTCCTTTGCATTTCTTCCCTTCTTTCTTTAAATTGTAACTCCTTTACTTCCATTTCTTTTTACCTTGGCATCATTTCTATCTGAAACTGAACCTGTCTTATCTCTAATTCCAACGTTTTTAGCTGGACTTCCAGTTTTAAAAAAAGTCCAAACACTCCTGGGTAAAATTAAAAAATTCTCTACTTTTGATGATATTGTGAATAAAAGCCTGTTGTTTTCACTAAATATTCCAAACAAAATGTAAAATAGTACTTGGGATTTAAAAATTAGGGGAATTTAAATTTCAAAACACAATTTTCTGAAACTTTTTTAGCCAAAATGCAAATATCCAAGGACGAGCAAACCTAATTTTCTCCTGTTACGTGTAGGCTCGTACAAAAATAACAAGAGAAAAGAGTGAAGCCAACAAGCTTTGTATATTTTGACAAAATAATTTATTTCCCTAGAAAA
>JAECUM010013433.1:0-17040 GCA_016617855.1 Megalonaias nervosa | reverse complement strand
AGCACTTGGCCCATTGTGAATCATACCACACCTTCAGTCTCAGAAAGTGCCCGTCACAGTTACAATCTAGCATATATTTATGTAATCCCTTAATACCTTACAAATGTCAGACATACATTCCTCCATCTGTGCAAACGGTTGTTATCTGAAACGATTACGAGGTCAAAGGCGAGTGCAATGTTAACTCCATACAATTTTGGGGAGATGGAGCAGCCTATTTTACATGATAATTATTATCATTATCATTTGTATTATTAGTCAAACAATTTATTGGCTTCAAAATCGGTTTGAAATTCGTCTGTGTATCATTATTATGAAAACATATTATTTTAAATACTTGTATGTATGTTTGCTATACTTTATTTTTCTTTGATGTTTATTCTTTATTTTTGGTGGGTTTTTTAATGTACTAAAGCCACTTCACCGTATTATTATGCCTACATGAGTGTCGGCATCACGCCACTACACCCTTCATGTACATTAGACTGCTACGTCTCCCCAAAAGAGAACAGATTTCAGATTGCAGTCACCGTTGACCACAACTTTTTTCCCAAATTGCAAATGTATGCGTGGACAGAGAAAGGTATGGTTTGAAATGTTTAAGGTATGATGGAACTACATAATTCCCAGCATGACTATAATTGTGCCAATTAAATTTCCGATCTTGAAGGGTCGGTTGCTGCCCATAGAACGCTAATAGTGATATTGACACTAAAATGAGCTGAATTCTACGTCGATTATGTGCAAAGAATGAGTATGCCATACATAGTACACCTCAGTAAACCATAGAAGAAAACATATATGAAAAGTGTTTTCAACGCAGAATACGGTTTGATTAATGAATGATGTGTTATGATAAATGACTTAGTTTCACATGATATTAATCTAATCTGGAGGGCAACATAGCGAGAAGTCAAAGACGAACAATCTAAAGCCCCCACTCCCTGTTCTTACAATTCATACATGCATTAATGTAAAATTGCCACGCTAAGAAATATGTTGTAAGATGGTATGTGGTGCCCTCTACCACAGAATGCTTTTAAAAGATCGAGAGAGTAAATGGCAGCGAAATATTTCCTCTCGGCAATCGCTCACATCAGTCTGTTTCTGTAGGCATATCTTGACTTGCAGAAGACGGCACATTAATAACGTATTATCTACTGGCAAACAGTCGTCATTTTCTTCTTCCAGCAAAGACGAGAGAGCAATTTCTAATGTCGAAATGGATGTCACTGAACCTGTTTGTGAATGCAGTTGGTGACATTGAATTTACAACTATTTTCAAACTATGTGAGACATACATCGAGCGGAGTTGGGGATAAATCACGAAAAACGGTGACTATTTCTCTCAACATCAGTTTTCGCAACAGTAAATTAGATTTGCAAAAACCATTATTTGTGTCACACTATAATTGTCCACTGCGGCCCTCACATGAAAAAATATTGAAATATTATAATTTAATAAGTTCACCTGTTGCAATGCACCAGTGTAAGGGTAGTGCCAGTCATTGTAGATCATTGTGGTGCATGGACCTACACAAATTGTTTGGTTGGGAAATAATTGTGCACGTATTCCCAAAATAATGTAATGGAAACCAGTTAAATTTGGTTTGTTTTGGTGACTTACGGTACAGTTACAAAAACAATTTATAAAATGCCAAGGCATATGGAGTAACGTGCCTTGATCAAGGACACAGCCTGGTCCGATGGCAGGATTAAACACTCACACTTTCGGACGTGTGTCCAGAACGCCAGCCACTATTTATAACACATTACATCTAATATATCTTAATGAACAGGTATGTAGTAGGGTACAATGTTCAACAGATGCATTTTACAAAGAAAAACAAAATAACTTTTTAATATCTGGTGGGTTGAAAATGGTAATGCATAGGTTGATGGCTCATCAAAACACTCAAAGAAATATGCATATTCAAACAACTTTTGCAATTCGTTCATTTATCGAATGATACAGCCGCTCATCTTTGGTTTAGCTATTTTAGCAGTACGATAATTCTGCAGTTAAACAGTGCATCTTCAGTTAGGAAATAATGCCTAAAAATGACTTTTCTCGCACTTAGCAGCGTGTGCTAATTTGCCTTGGTCCACGAACTCCACGAGCAACGAGATGCATTATCGCCTGTAAATTTTTTAAAAATAAGAAATCGATAGCATGTTTCAAAGATTAACGAGATAATTTTAGCATCAGGTCAGCAAAAAAAAACACACAATATATGTTTTGGTAGTGTAATTCGTCATCAGAATTGCAAAATTGTAAGTGACCGTTGTTTCATATTTGCGAGATGTAATGTGCCAATACTGTTTATTTCTTGCAAGAGTGTAGTTAGCTCAACACAAGGATGCAAATTATTTTACTGAAAACGAAATTATGTTATGTTCATTTATTCCCCAAAGAACCGAACGGAAACAAAAACGAATATTGCAGAGGATTCACTAAAACTTGCATGAGAGATACGTCTACGCATTTGATCCGCTGATCCTTACCTGCAACAAGTTTGTTTTCACTGTTGCGAAGATATACCCCAGATGGCTATTACGGTCAGATGTAGAAGAATAAACAAAGCAATTACTTTAATTACCAAGGGTAAATGGATTCACATTAGGGATCATACAGTGTACTTGATTTATAAATTGTTCTACCAGCACAACAAATTAGCTGCAGACATTGATAAGATTTCAAACTGAGTGCATGCTTTAAACTTTGACTTTCTTTGTTATCAAGAATGTTCCGTGTATGAGTATGTTATTCTGTTAAATACATGTATGATATTGCCAATGCAACATGTTTAAACGCAATGCTGCTTGATTCGCAACAGACAGTAACTGTACGAGCTTGCGAGGTCAGGAGCTTGGGGAATAAGGGGGCATATTTGTCTTGATTCGTGTCTAACTCTTACTAGAGAAGCCATTTTGACTGATTGATACTGTTGTCACCTAGCCTCCGATTATCCGCATACCAGTCTGACAGCGAATCATGATTGCAGTTAGTAAAAATGATTCCTTAGAATAAGCTGTAGGCCTTTAAGAGTACATTCAGCTGAATATCCGCGATGGTCTAATTACATCAAATTGATTACAGTAAATATATAGCATAGGACCGTTGTGGACATGGATTAATTAGACAAGACTGAACCCTACGATGTGATTTATCCTTTGCTAAGTGTTTGTCAAGTGAAAAGACGAGACGTTTGTGATAATCGTGCTTTTTTGTCTGATCATGATTACGGACAAAACATTTTGAATTAAACAAAGAATTGCTTTGTTCAACAATTCGCTCCTTCGTAAAAAAAGAATCGAAAAATATTTATGGGATTTTTTTGACAAGTGTAATAAACGTGAAGCTTAAGTGCTTAATTCTATTTCGTTTTTATCTAAAGCAATTAGTTTGCTTCAGAAGAAAGTAAAGAAATACACATTACATTCTCATACGTCTAAGTGCATTGTCTGAGGAAAGGTTTCATCGAAGAACACATGACGGGGGGGGGGGTGAGCAACGCTCTAGCCATATCAAGAGGTCTTGTGTGTTGTTCTGTTTAGCTCATACGACAGCAAGGAGTAATGTGCTTATTTTTACTTAACGAAGACAAAGCTAAAATTCCATATATATATTTCGTATTTTACACTGTGCCTAGCGGTTAGAGTGTCTGCCTCGGTTGCGGGAGTTAGCTGGTTCGAATTCCGGCCAAGCCATACCAAAGACTTATAAAAATGATACTAACAACTGCCTCGCTAGCCGCTCAGCATTAAACGATTAGTGTTAGGACTGATCAGCCTGGTTTCAGGATAATGTGACTGGATGGGACATGATGCTATATGTCTGCTGCATTTTGCCCCACTGCTAGACATCACTATTAAGTGCTACACTGCAGAGATCTTAGCAATATGACTAAAAAGTTGTTAAAGCTACGTTAAAAATCCAACTCACACACACACACACACACACACACACACACACACACACACCATTTTAGAAAATATTGCATTATTCATGACGATAATTGATTCAAAATAAGGGCTGTATCATAGTACTCCATAAAACCTGTTAACCTATTTTAATCACCGTCTACTGGTGCTTTTCCGCATTCTTTTTTTCCTACGTCATCTTGATGAAGCATGACTATATTCATCTGCTGAAAGAAAACGCTAGGACCCAAAACAGAATAGATCCAATGAACAAAATGTATGCGAAAACAGATCTGAGATTACAGGGCTCGTTTGCGATCTTGAGAATTAAAATAAGAAATTATTAGTAATATCGAGGTAACCTCTAGGTTTATATAGTTTGGGTACATTCTAATTGGCAACGATACCAATACTGTTTTGTGCAAGATACGTAAGATACGTTTTGTGACTTAGTATTTAGAGTTTCGTACTAGATCAGAAACGACAGAGATTTTAGAATTATGGCATCGGGGGTGGGGGCGGGGGATTATTGTCTTCTAAAAAGAAAACTGCGGCAAATATGCGTTGAAAAAAAACTTGTATTCTTTCATATGCATGTCAATAAATAAGCTCGGCTTACGTTGGCATTGGCAGTTGATAATTAGTTGCATTTTCACGGTTGTATTACGTGGTTTGTTTTGCAAATATTATTACTTAAAGCTTCCACATACTTCTGACTTAAATCAGACGCCTGAAAGACGGAGAGCACGCCACACAGACGAAGCTTCAGAAGCACAGGAAATCATGCCTATATGACATCACAAACAAAGCCACTGCCTGCAAAAAAAAAAAAAAAAAAAAAAAAAAACAATAAACGCTGTCATTGGGATCAAAATCGGTTTGAAAGAGAGATAATATTTTGACGAAAAGTTAAATTTAATCTTTAGAGATGGTATTCCATTTTGCTCAGTTTAATAAAAACAATTGTTTTATTTTGACACTGATGTTGTTTCTTGTACACTACGCTAAACACTGAAATGCGAGTTATAGCAAATCGTTCCGTTATTGTCGCTAAATGATCCGTGTGCATCAGTGACACACAACAGGAATTTGTTTGCTTGCTCGTAGCTGCCGTTAGTTGATATGACTGGAAGCTTTGGTTTGTTTTGTTGGGTATTTGGAGTGAACTACCATGTCCAACGACAAATTTTATTACTATTCAAGTTAGGAAAATTATTTTCTCCATTGCTCTTGTCTTCCACGTACATTGAAGTATGCCTTTAGAATTTTATGTAAGGCTATAACATTGTTTTAATTTGTAGACTGGTTAGTTTGCGAGGGGGGGGGTATTTATTTTTTTTAAAACTTTGCAAAATTATTATTATTCTATTATTATTATTATTATTATTATTATTATTATTATTATTATTATTATTTTACACCATTGAACGAATAGGCGGAAATACATACCATTCTCGCCATCAATATATGTCGAAATGCAACATTTCCAATGACATAAAGGGTATTGCATGTTTCATGCAGGTATACAGTTGATCATCAGATGTCGTGTGTGTGTATCTGTACTTCCAATACTCTCTCTCTCTCTCTCTCTCTCTCTCTCTCTCTCTCTCTCTCTCTCAGAAACATGGGCTTTCTATCTTAGGAGAACATAATCTTCGTTTAATTCAATCAGATTTCAATGTGACAAATGATCAATTATACAAAACAATTGACAGATCAATAACATGACGAGTGCATAAACCAGTCTAAATAATATAACGTGATTCAAAATTTCTCTCTAAATATAAGAAACTGAATGAAGAGTTAAGAAATCTCGGTCGAAGGAAACCCTTTGTTCGATCAGATAAAAACATTTTCTTTCTTGTTACAGGCAACTCGTTTCTCTAGGCTTTAGCTGTTACATAATGGACTGTGAAAATTCGGGTCGTTTTGCGACTTGATACACTGCAATATGGAGAACGATTTATCATTGTGTTTCAAGTCAGTGTTTTGAAATCATATATTAATATTATGATTAATTTTCAAATGCCCTCGGTTCGCGCAGACATTTTGTATGCGTTGGATTGTTTATTTAAGTATAATATTACCATCAAAAGAATTAACCATTTATGATATTAGAAACTGTTCTGACTTCCGTTTCGAAAAAACAAATAGGTATAACGTATTTCATTCGTCATCAGGCTTGGTTATCAATAAATGTCGTGAAATATTGTGACGTCAAAGTACTTTGTGACGCGTGACGGCATGACGTCAGAGTGCTTTGTGACGCATGACCACATGACTGACTAATTTGGTAACGTGCTCGTTCTCCGATAGCGAGTGTAAAACATTACACGAATATTTCAATCACTATTAATAAGTGTCATTTTACGTGCAATGTCGTATGATAAAAGAGTTTATGGGTTGGTTAAGTTGTCATATGCCCGAAGAAACGATTTATGATTCTTCCATTCTTTCCGCGATAATGTATGCGCCAAACGAGATAAATAATGACTCATGTACACACTTCTGGTGCTACTGCTTTGAATCTTCTAGGACATAGATTTCAGTAGCTTTAATAAGGTCACGTTAAAAGAACGTGGAGGAAAACTTTCTCAGCTGTGTATAATTATAAAATGATTGGACAGGGCAGTGGCCGTCGTTATCGTTTAGTGTTTGTACATGCGACGTTACGGAAGCAAACGATCCAAACAGAGCAAGTGCTCTTATTGCTCACAATTAATTATTTATTCTGTCATAGGATTTATTAGTCGTTGAGTAGGACTTGTTCTTTACTTCTTTCTTAAACGGCAATCAAAGGTGTCGATAACATTTTTTAACCATTAAACATTGATGCGAACGTTAATAATACAGAAAGTGGGTGTCATGGAGATGTAAACATGTTCAGGCTAAGCACGGTTCTTTTTATGCGTTGTTTGAGTTTTATTTATCTATATTCAAGATAGAAAATAAAGTGTTATTGTAAAAACTAATGACATTCGGTGTATATCAATGTTGTTGTTGTTGTTGTGGGGCTTAACGCCATTTTTCAGCACACGGCCAGTATTAATGGTGGAGGAAGAAACCGGGAAATCCGCGGAAAGAACCACCGATCCACGAGAAGCTACTGGCAAGCTTTCTCACATATCCACATTCGCCGAATCTTAGACTCGAACCCACGCAGACAGAGGTGAGATGGCAGTGATCCGTAACGGAGAGCGTTTTAGACCACTCGGCCACTCGGGGCCCCTGCATATCATTGTACGAGAATGACAATGATTATGTTGTATAAAAAACAGACACGATTATCAATGCTTTTACAAAATATATATTATTACCCATGATTATGCACCGAATCAGGTCTTGGCCCATGCCACTTCTTCTTTACGTCTATAAAAAAAACAGTTTCTGCCAATAGCTATTAAAAGCCATTCACCTAATGCTACACGACCCATGGTACTAATACAGTTCCCATAGTAAATCTTTGCCAACACCATGATATTACAAATTCAATAACTTTAAATTTCTTTATGCTCATGATCAAACCTATATCTATCAGCATAGACACATCGTTGATGACAGAATCTGTGTGGCGAAAACCATGAGCCACGGAATTTTCTGGATATACATGAGTTTGAAATATGTGCTTTCAATATACCTCCAAGGAGTCAGGTGCTGATTTCAGGAATGTTTCTTCCAAACACGTCTGTAAACGGACTGATATTCCATCACTTAAACAATATGTGTGGTTCTTTTTACAATTACAAGTAAGATAAGCCCTCAAACGAGTATTTGTATTATAATCCTGTTTCCATTATCAACCAATCCAATCCAAACAAACCCATATATAATCTATTTTATCTTCACAAATTTCTACACTGGTCCCCCACTCTTCCCTATCATCAAGTATCGTGCCTCCTGCAGGGCCGAACTGCAATCAATTACATAATAGACTCTTGCCAGTTTCGAGAATATTCTCGGTTGTTAAGTCAAATTAACGATAGAATGTTTAAAATAAATTGAAGCATAACATCTAAGAATAATTATTGTTTCAGGTGTGAGGTTGGAACACTGGATCACTTTGTTTCCACGTTCTATAAGTCACAGTTTCTTGGAAAGACAATCTGTCGATCTATAGTTCAAACATCTTAGAACATTATTAATGAAATTATCTCGTGTTTTGAGTGCACGGGGGTGATCTAGCAGTCTAAAGCGCTCACCGGTACAGATTATTCACGTATTCTTTCTTTCCATGTGGGTAAGAGTCTCGACTAAACCAACTTGATATGTCAGAAAGATTCCCAGTATTTTCTGATGGTCGATGGTTCTTACTGGGCTCTTCGCGGATTCGTCTTCCACAAGATATATTGGCTGCCATATATAGCCTATCATGTGCTGACAATGGCGGTAAACCCGCAAAAGCAACTTTATATTTAACAGCGAATTATTTTCAACTGAAAATAGTAATTGTAAACGGAGTCTTACTAGAACAAAATGAGATAATTTCTATGTCTGATGGAAATTTCAGGATTTAGACGAATATACATGTGTCTGCGTGTGCGTGTGTGTGTTTTGGGGATTTTTAACGTAACTTTAACAATTTGTCAGTCATATCGCTACGATATCTGCAGTATGACAATTTGTAGTGATGTCTAGCACGCGGACATAATGCCCCAGACATGTTGCATAATGTCCCACCCAGTCACATTATCCTGTCACTAGGTCGGCCATTCCTAACACTAACCTCTTAATGCGGATAGCCTAGCAAGGCAGCTGCTAGTACCATTGTTATAAGTCTTTAGTATGACTCGGCCGGGGCTCGAACCTGCGACCGCCCGCATCCGAAGTGGACGCTTTAACCACTAGGCCACGGGAGAGCAGAGCAAGAAAATAACAATGATAGCATAGATACTACTGGCTGTTAGCATGCTGGACTCAAACTGCTAGTGTTAGCAACTTAGCTATTTCAGAGTCGAATTTGTTTGGCATACCGAGAGTTAGTGTTCCGACCAAAGCGCTTGTTAATACACACAAGTACACTAGCAAACAAGTACAACTTGCACCTAATTGTTTTGGATGGCTGTCGATGACATTCGTGCCTATTTTGTGCTCGAATAGAAATTTACTGCAGATAAAAATACTTGAGAATGTTGTGTACAAAACTTTAGCTCTTACATATATCTTGCAGAACTGTTTAGTGGAAAAAGATGCAGTTGAATGGATAACATTTAGATAGATTTAACACATTGGTGTTATATATAGTGATAAATTCAAACTAAAAATTCTTTTGAAGTAGACAAGAAAGTAAAAGTTTATATATAGACATAAAGATCATTTATAACGGAGAAAAAAAATTCGAATATCTAAGTTGTTTTTAGACTTTTTTAGAGTTGAAGGTCGTAGAACTAATAAACAATAAATTTCATGTTATAAAATCGCACACTCGGAAAGCATTTAATTACTGATATAAAAAAATAATTATAAAATGTTATAATTTTAAAACCAATCAATAAAATTTAAATTCAAACGTCTCGGGTATAGGAGAAACAAAATGAGTTCTTTAGTGAAAAGATATACTGCCAGTCGCTCAAGAAACTTTTAATTGGATGCTTCCAAAAGTTCAGACAATGGTTATTGCTGATTTCATCTCCATATATAAAACTATCAGCAGGTAGTGTTGAAAGGTTGCGGAAAGTATGAGTTTATGATGGCTCCAGGATACGTCAATTCTTTTAGGACGAGATGTCTTCATACGCCATAACAAGTTCTTTCGCATGACCAGAAGTACACATGAATTTCGTCTCGTATATTTTGCATATCACATGTCTTGTGCATTGATTATTTTACGCTACAAGTATTTAAATAACGTATTTTGTACAGAGGAATTTACAGTTAAGAGGCTTGACCCAAAATACGTCACCATATCAAGACTTGGATGATCCAATGGTTGGATGCGAATAGGCACCCTTTCAGACGCGAGTCCGACAAGCTGACCTTAGAGCCACGTCGGTTCTAGAAGTTCGTTCATATGATGGACCATGTACTTGGGAGTAAATAAAATATGATTGCCTTAAGGATGAATAATAATAATGATAATAATAATAATAATAATAATAATAATAATAATAATGATAATAATAATAATAATAATAATAATAATAATAATAATAATAATAATAATAATAATAATTATCATCATCATCAATCCAGTAGCCCAGGAGGTCTTTGGGCCACCACAAATGACTTTCCAACCAATTCCCTCCATCTTTCCCTGTTCTCTACTGCCCTTTGGGAATCTCCAAACCCCATGCCCGTCCAGTCTTTAATGTTGTTTTCTCACCTCTTTTCCTGTCTACCTCTTCTTGTGCACCTCCGCATTGTGCTTTGCAAGATTGTTTTTGCCAGTCCATATGATCTTGAGAAATGACCGTACCAATTCAGGTTGCATATTTGTTCACAGTGGTCAAGAGGTCTTCATAGGGTCCGATGGCTCGCTGGATCCTGCTGTGGACCTCTTTGCTGGTTACATGGTCAATGTATGAGATGCCCAATATCTTGCGGTAGCATCTCATTTCGAAGGTTTGAATCCTTCTTTGTAGATCTGATGTGAGCGTCCATGTTTCACAAGCATTCAGAAAAATAGGTATGACAATCGAGCGCATCAGTTTTATTTTGGAGCCAAGAGTAATGTTGGTGTCTTTCCATATTGGTCGCAACCTTGTTTTTGCTGTTCTTGTCTGGCAATCCTGCAAAGTAGTTCTAGTTTGGAGCTCTGTCTATGATAATTGATCTCAGGTACTTGAAGCTTGAGACTGTTTCCAGCTTTTGTCCACTGACATTTATTTCTGCACTGATGTCATGGTGTTGTTTGTCATCAGTTTGGGTTTTTCTCGGCGCTAATCTCCATACCGCATGCTGTGGAGGTTCGGTCGAACGCTCAATCAAGTCAGCCAGGTTTTTTCATCTCCAGCTAAACTATCAATATCATCTGCGAAGCGAAGTTTGGTGATTGTTCTTCCCTCCGATGCTGACCGTGCCCTTGTGGTCTTCCAAGGCATCCTCTATGATCCTTTCCAGGAAAATGTCGAAGAGAGTAGGCGACAGTATAGATCCCTGTCTGACTCCAACTGTTATTCGGAACAACATGGAATAGATTTTGCTGATGCTGAAGGCATTTCTCGCAAAGGAGTCTGAGATTGAAGATTTGATCTGTGGTGCTCCTTCCTGCTCGGAAGCTTGCCTGATTTTCATCAATAATTTTCTCTGCTTGAGGCTTTAGTCTGTCGAGAAATATCTTCAGCATGACTTTAATAATAATAATAATAATAATAATAATAATAATAGCAATGAACAACGGATGCATTGGATAAATGAAACACGACTCAACTGCCTTTCCTGTCCGTGTTTTATATTTTTTCCTGCTGATGAGGGCGTGAAGGCTTCCGACATGTGTTGAGAATGAAACTGATTTTATTATTTAATTAGTGAATTCAGTTTATTATTGATCAAGGATAATATTAGGGATATCTTCAACAAGCTTGACTGTGCAAAATATCTGCAAATAATGTTAAAAAGTATACCCTCCTTGCAGTCAATCAGCTTCTTTGACTAGCTTATTAAATACAACTGTTGATTTTTACAAACGTATTTTTACGCATTCATTTATGGGTTTCTTTCTCAAAAGCTTTGGACCAGAAGCAAACACTTGTACTTATTGCTCACTGGTAAAATTAAGACAAATAAGCATTTGTACTTGATGCATGATCACAAACATCCGCAACATTGTACGTAGCTAAAAGCAAATGAAGAACTAGATTACGTTTTTATGCCATCCATCATGTCTCCTCTTATAATTACACCGGCATCAGCTTTAGCAGGTGTGCTGGGTGTAAATTTTTTTCATTAGTCATTCCATTATTTTTTTTTACATATTTCACTACGATAAATGATGTGTCGTTCTGGTGAGAAATGGTTTAGTGCTTTTTGTTAACAGAATAATGAAAGCCCTATAATATCCAAAGTGCCTGTGATCTAGATTCCTGCCTCAACCAAACCTGAGTGTAGAAAATTCGGTTCCATAAGTGAAAAAGGATTCCCAGCAAACAGTTCAGTCATTTTCCAAACGATATAGGAATTAAAAAGTGAAACAATCCCCGTTTCTGTTAATTAGTTTCTTAAAGTATTTATAATGTTCACATTGAATAAGGCATCACTTGGACAAAGCAGACTTTGCAACGAATTGGTTATAGTGCACATTACGCATCATTATCTATCAGGTTAATTTGCTAATAATGCTGAAAACGATTTCTTTCATCGGTATTAATTACGTTTGAATAAAATGCATATTACAAGAACATTTGATTATTATTATTGCATTTGGAGGAAACACCATTTCAATTACGGGAGCTGCTTCGAGGTTTCTTAGTTATTTTACATGAAACAAAAGCACCCAATACATAGGCAGAGCGTTAGCATTATTCCCATTCTAAAAATCTGCACACACACACACACACACACACACACACACACACACACACACACACACACACATATATATATATATATATATATATATATATATATATATATATATATATATATATATACCCTATACTTATATATATACTTGTATACCCTTATGCCTACTCATATATATATGAAACAGTCCCAACTTAAGTGAGGTGTGGCGCACGCATTATTACAAACGTTCAGTGAGCCTAACGGGTAAGTAGTTGGAATGATTGAGTTTCTAATTGTTTCAGACAGACGGTATGGTTTTCATTTATTGCTAACCATGTACATGTTTAGAATTTTTTTAAACATTTCATTCTTAATCCCTGCGCAAATGGAATATTTGCAGTGTTGCATTCGTGATTGCAATTGCAAACTCTTCATTCCCACAACTTAATAATTCTATCACAAGGTCATATCAAATTGCAAACGTGCATCTTAGAGATACGAAGCTGACAATGGCAATAATTACATTTAAGAAAGTAAAGAAAATGATAGTGTCAGATTTTAAGAATATTGGTAATTACATAAGTGTGCAATTACTTCAAAGAATGAATCAAATACCAGATACGGAACTATATCGGAGTTAACCTTCCGAGCTAAGATGATCGGGGCATAGGGGTACTTAATGGATTGCGGTATTGACATCAACTGCCCGTGACAAAAACCAATGTCCGACAACAGTTAGCACATTATTTCGGAACCCTGGTTGACGGATACGTAAAGGTTTTATTGACATTGTTATGACATTTGTTTTATATCATTTTCTGCATGGACTCCCCATGTTACTCGAGCATATTTAATAGAAGTGGCTATATTGAGAGCAAATTAACTATTCCGAGTTTTGAAGTTATGTTTACCTTGTGAGTCCGAATGTGAATTTTGGGTGATTTAGCAGATCGTTAGTTGTTCCTTTGTACATTATTTATTTCAACATTACTTTACGTTTCGACCTGTCTGTTTTACAAAATACTACCAAAGTCACCGGGCAAACAAATATATATTCAAAAGCCAATATGTTCTTCGAATATTGACCCAGAACGTTTTCTTATTTGAATGGTTGGATATTCGCTTCAGCTTTTCTGAACTAAATAGTGACAGTAGTGGAAATTGTGCCTAAGTGGTATCGTCCGCGTGCATCAAACTATAAGGATTAAAAGATAATACCTAGGTATAATGATTACAGGAAACCTTAAGGATAATTGATGTTTGCGAACACTTCTGTAGTGCCGCTCATACTCGCACCTATTAGTTAGTGAGATAAGTAATGCACGAAAACGTGCTAGAGCAACGTATTGACAAGAAAGTGATTCCTTACTATTGAAAATCTCCAACTATCAACTCCTAATGAATCATGCTTTGCGTATAGCGACACGTTTCCTCTACTCACTGTTTTGCATCTCGTTTAATAGATCCTTTGGAGACGGTGCGATACGCTTTGTTTGAAACGAGGAAAAGATCTTGCAAACATTAATCTGAATGTATTGTAGTTTATACCATATATACCCGTCATCAATGCACTACTTATATTGAAGTGCTATTTAAATAATAAAAATAGCGCAACTTTGATCCTAGAAGCTTGTTAGAGATCTCACAAGAAGTTTTGTGTATGTGCATTTTGAGCCGTATATAATTCTATCAAATAATATTGCTAGATAGCGGAATAAAGGCAATAAGAAATTAGATTTTCATTTACTCTGTAATATCACGTGTGTGTCGCCCTATTGCTGAGCTCTGTTTGTTACATATTCTTCTTTGAATGTCATTTTCGTATCTTTGGTATCGGATATGTTCGAGTGTCTTTAAATAAACTCACAGTTACTTTACCCTGAAAAGGGATAATTTTAAACTAACATCTCTAAGACAACCTTCCTTACCGTTCATACATCCAAAGCATGCAAAAATCAATAACTAATTAAATAGAGTAGCCACTTTA
Source organism: Megalonaias nervosa (assembly GCA_016617855.1). Classification (NCBI taxonomy): domain Eukaryota; kingdom Metazoa; phylum Mollusca; class Bivalvia; order Unionida; family Unionidae; genus Megalonaias; species Megalonaias nervosa. The sequence goes on along the minus strand of JAECUM010013433.1, from coordinate 2,690 downwards.
TAGTTAACCTGATCCTTTGTTTAGTAATATGGATATAAATATAAGTGCATAAAACACAGTATTCTTATGCATTTTTGTATGCCTTCCATCCCCCACTTCTTCGAACAAAAACACCAACTTTCCCTCATCACCCATTAAACGCTGAAAACAATATTCCGATCCGAACTAAAATAGATAAGGAACGATATTAATTTCTTGTTAAACTGACATATTTATGTAATCCAAGATGTGGTTTCTGACGCTAATATATCTTGTGCAATTATATCTGCATTATCTTTAGCAGGTGCGCTGGTTGTAAATATTTCTAATAAGTCACTCCCTTCTCTATTTAGAGTTTTTATCATTGCTGAGTGGAGGTATAAAAACTAAGGTTTGGTTAATTGTATCCTTTCACTGACATGTCTTATATATCTGGTTTGACTATCAATTCCCAGGAAGAAACAAAATAAGCAATATTAGTATGGAATTGAGTATATTACGATTTTACAGAAACTGAATCAACTTTATTAGTTAGACCTTTAACAAATTGCACGTGAACAGCATGAATATTTTAAAGGTGTATGTTTATATATATATATATATATATATATATATATATATATATATATATATATATATATATATATATATATATATTAAAATAAACAACACCAATACGTAGAATGTGTGACCGGTTTCGCTTTATTGCTTCATCAGACAGAATTCAAACTGAATTCAATATCATTGCTTACGTCATTAAATATATTCTGTTTCTAAGTGATCAATGATATAAACAATATGACATAAGCAAGATGACGTCATAGCTTACATTTGTAACCTAATTGTCTTATTCTTTAACAAATAATTGACAAGGAAATATGCATATACAGCACAGAATAATGATATTTTAATACATAACAATACATAAAACTGGATCTTAAAGATACATATCTCTCTGTTGATAACTATCTCCAAAATTTATGAATGAATAGAGATAAACAGTTTTATTAATATTTTATTATGGATTATGCACATTTAAAAAATAAAATACATTATATCTTGATATATTTTGACGAATGTTCAATATTTGTTTAGAACTCAAATTATATAATTAAAAATATTATTTTATGGTGTGCATAATACTTATAGTCATAAAATAAATAAGTATTTTATAAATAATTAATTATAATATATTGAGAATTAATTCTAAAATGCCCTTTTATTTTTAAAGAATTAGTAAACTTATTTTTATGGTATTAGTTTATACTTTCACTAGTTAAGTTACTCTGTAAATTAGAATAATATAAAAAATATTCTTAACTAAATTGTAAACAGGGGACATAATTCCGAAAAAAGGCTTGATTAATGAATGTCCTATACTGTTTTGGAATTTAGATCTATTGGATATACCGTATTAAGACGGTGAATCCAATAGGTTTCTTTTAGCAGACGTTCCATCTCAGAATCTGGTATAACAATAGTTTGAAAGAAGAAATCTTGCAAAGTATGTGAACTCTTGTTCAAATGTGAGGCAACATGAGATGAAACTGATTGATCGATATAATGTTTTTATGTCTGATCTATGTTGGTTCATGCATTTAGATATTGGTTGAATGGTTTGTCCAATGTATTGGATGCCACATTGTTTGCATGTGATCAAATTAATAGCATTTGATGTTGTACAATTAGTATCACAACGCATATTAAATGTTTCTTTCGCATTAATACTATTGAAAGAAGTATTTTCATTAATAAAAGAACAGTGCGAACATCTAGGTCTATTACACTTAATTGATGATACCTTTTTATATGATGTCTTTTCTAGTTTAGAATTAATTAGAAAATCTTTAAGATTTTTAGTTCTTTATAACCAAGTGTGGGTTTGCTTTTGTGTAGCGATTTAACACTTGCTTTACATGATAATTGTAATAAATCCCAATATTTATTGATAATCTTACCTATATTAGGCAAACTTGGATTATATTCAGTAACAAAAGGAATGATATCTTCATTTCTATATTTGATTTTACATTGTAAATATTCAAGTTGTGTAAGAGAAGATACTTTTTGGAAAGCAGTATTAATGATGCCAATAGGGTAATTTCTATTTAAAAAATGCTGACCTAATTCGGTCAAAGATGATTAAAAAACAGTGTCATCCGAAATAATTCTTCTATATCTTTTGCTTGATTATATGGTATCCCGTTTTACATGATTTAGGATGACATGAAGAATATTCAACATATTGATGAATATTCGTGTTTTTAACGTGAATCATGGTAATCGTGTCATTATTTTCATTTTTCACGACCTCAACGTCCAAAAATGATACTTTAGATTTAGACACATTGAATGTAAATTTTATTATTGGATGTAATTTGTTTAAACAGTCTATAAAATAATAAAGGTCTTCTAATGAATAACTCCAAATCATAAAGATATCTTCTAAAGATCTTAACCAAACATCTGGTTTTAAGAGGCATTTATTTGGAAAGTCATTTTCTAATTTCCCCATAAATAAAGATGCATAAGAAGGTGGCATAGGACGATCCATTGCTGTTCCCAACATTTGGAGATAGTTTGTATTGCCAAATTTTAAAAAAGTTATTTTCGAGCACAAGTTTTATCAAACCACAAACATGTTATTTTGATAGTTTACATGTATATTCGTTTTCGTCAAGATAATATTTACATGCGTCAATACCATCACT